>VMDR010014333.1:0-23697 GCA_007922815.1 Macrotus californicus | reverse complement strand
TCCACTAAAAAGGAAACTCTTCTCAGTCAACAGTGCTGGGACAAGTGTGCAGCCATACAGAGAAAGAGAAAAAGAATCTCTACCCTCTCCCAAACTTAAAAAAAAGTTGTAGCTCTTTCTTAAAAAATTAGTGAGAATAAAAATAAAAGAGTCTCTCTACCCTTACCTCATTACACAATAAGAATTAGCTTGAAACTGATCATACAACAAATGTAAGAGTTAAGCTTTTAGTAGACAGATATACAAGCATGTTCATTGTAGCATTGTTTCTAACAGAAAATTGCATGTAACCTAAAGGTCCATCGTTACAGAGGAATTATGTAATAAATCATCATAATTACATAAAATGAAATACTATCTAGCCACTTAAATGAACGAAGGTAAGTCCTGTGTCAACTAATATGGAAAGAATGTCAAAATATACAATTAGAGTTTTTAAAAAGTATTGACCAATGTGCAAAGATTATATTTTGTGAAAGTAAAAAGAACATTTGCATTTATAGCCATTTTATGTGTATGTTTATGTGCATGTATTTCTCTATATATGTGTTTATCTTACTAAATATCTTTCGGAAGGCTAAAGAAAAACCTGTTAAACTTTAGGGAAAGGTACCAGGAGTCAGACAGTTTGAAAAAGGGAAAAATTAATATAATTTTTTAAATTTTGTACCTTTCTATACTAGTCATTTATTTGCTAGTGCATGTACTACTTTATTTTAAAAGATAAATACTTTTTAGAAACACATAAAAGAACTCCACAGGGGAGATTTTTCTGGCCCAGCGGCATGCCGAAGTCCCAGGAGAACAGAAAGCAGCAGGAACAGCAGCAGTAGCCCATCTTGAGAAGAAAAGCGGAAAAGAAACCAAAAGGCCCAGGACTGAGAGAGGCCTGGCCAGTGGGCTCACCATGAATTCTACACCTGAGCCCTCTGAGGCCTACCATCTCTGTTGTCTGTCCTTGGATGTCCACGACGTTTACCTACTGCATTCTTCTAAGAAGCCCCAGCCCCCACCCTCCTTACAAGCTGATCCCAATCCCTCACAGGCTCGTTTTAGTTCCTAACAACCAGAAAGGAGCCCCGCCTGTACCCTTGCTGAATACCTTGCATTACGCCCTAGTGGAGGTGCAGCCTTACCTTGCTGAAAATAAATTGTTCTGAGGCATGTACCCTGCAAACTCCTGCAGTCCGTCAAGTCTAGCAAGTATGATTTACACAGAAACTTGTCTGGCAACATTTGATACTTGTGAGAAAATTCATGATGAAGACTTCCACTTCTGATTATGTTATTCATAATATTTTGTCTAACTGTTATATGTTCTATATGAATCACAAATCATAGAAGAATGCTTTCAGATCTAGAGAAGGGCTTTTAAAAAGAAATGAGAAAGAGAACAGTGAAAGTTCAGAAGACATTTATAAAAATACTGAACAAACACCCAGAGACACACAAAATAAGAAAACACACCCCATATTAACATGAACAAATTAGAGGATAATTCCAAACTGTAACACATAAGAAAGTGCAGGATACAATGGTAAAGGCTCGTAAGGACCAGGCCCGTTTGTGCAGGAACTGGCTTCTTCAAAAACCAAGTCTACCTGCACACAGCCAGATAGAACCCACTCAAATACAGCTCAACTGTGATGCCATCAAGGAGGTCTTTCCCAGTCTTCCCATTAGAGGTGATTTTTCCTTTATGGCCGCACTGTACTGTGGACTCTTTTCTAGCAGTTACCACATTACCCGGCGCTGACTGGTCCTTCATTGGTCTTTTCTACCAGTGAGCTCCTGGAGAACAAAGGGATGCCTTAGTAATTTGTTCTGCCTCATAGGCAAATACCCATCGCATAGTAAGTACTCAGTAAATGTCTGTTGAATACCGGATTTAAAATCAGAACTTTAAAAGCCAATGAGGCTTTCTTAATTTAAAAAATAAAAAGTTGTGTTTTCATAAACACAGTTTTTCATAAATACTGGGAAAATAAAGAGAAATAAAAGAAAACTATTTCAACACTCATAAAAGCCCACCGTCTGGACACATCCACTCCTAAATATCACTGCAGACACACATATACACTCACATCCACACACATAAATATGTGTAACTATGTTTGTTTGTTTGTTTGTTTGTTTGTTTGACAGGGCAGAGGATCCAGTTCCTAACCCAAGCTCTCTACTGAACTGTTATTTCAAAAGTTTTTTCTAATCAGTCATGAAATTCAAGGCACTTAATCCTCATCCTCACCCTCCAAGCATCAATCATTGCTCACTGCCCTTACCTTTCCAGAACTCTCCCTTCCCTTTGTTTCCCTTACAGCTTCCTTTGCTGGCTCCTTTTCTGCTCCCTACCTCTTGGACCAGTTTCCATTCTCCCATTACTGTGGAAGTTCAAAATGAAGTCCTCTTGCCTTTAGTCCTCTGCTTGTCTTCCAAATGTCTCATCTACACTCAAGGCTTGACCTGTCAGTGTCGTGGTAGGTGGTGTTTTTCCAAATGCATTTCCCTTTCGAGCCTCAACCCAGGATTGCAAACTGCTTGCCAAACATCCCCACTTACGTGCACCCCTGTCTTCAGACATAACATGCATTAGGCAAAATGGACCACCCTCAGCTCCTTCCAAAGCACTACTCAACTCCCCGATCCGTCAGGGGCGCACCATTTTCCCGGTAGCCCAGGTCTCAAAACACTCTCCCACTACCTCACTTCTCACATCAGTCACTAAGCTGTGTCCCTTCTTTGTTCATTTCTATCCCTCCCTTTCCACTCCAACTGCTGCCGCCTCAACGCATCTCAAAAGGATAGTTACAAAGGTCTTTTAACCAGTCTTTTCCCCCTAGTCTCCTTTTATTACAATTCCTCATGGACCTCACAACCAGACACAATATCCAAAACCACTGATTCTTTCATGTCACCATCCTGCTTAAACAAATAACCTGTGACTACTCCCTATTGCTAAATTAACTGAAGTCCAAATCCTTCACTCATATTTAATCCTTCACAGATATTTAAGACCTCAGCAACCTAAATGCAGTCTTCCATTTCTGTCTTGATAATCTCCTGTCATTTTCCTGTATCAAGTTTATGACGAATTTCAACCAAATCCTCTGCCATTTCCTGAATCGTCTTTGGATGTCTGAACCTCTATAACTTTATCCATCATTTTTGTGCCACCAGGAAAGCTCATTCCACCATATCCACTCGTCAAGGATCCTACTAGCCCTTCAAGAAACAGCTCATCCCTAATCCCGGCACAAATAGGCAGCTCCTTCTCCTCTGAAACTCCACAGTGCTCCTAAATGGTGAGCTGCCCTATGGTGTCGCTCTGTGAATAAAACTCATACACCTCAACTCTCCGACCAGCCCTAAGCACCTTAAAGGCAGGGACGATCTAATTCGTCTAAGTCCCCTTCGCACTTGCATCAGTGGTCACTCAACAAACATTTGTGAAGCAAAGAAGAGGCTGAGTGTCGTTCAATGAGGAGGGCTGAATCTTGGAGTCTCAAAGTAACAACTTAAACTGACCTTTGAAATAAATATGTCTTGGGTTAGTAGGGATTGTGGAAAAGATATTCAAGAAGAAAAAAATAATGGAGGCATTTTGGGCACTTTTTTTCTTTCTTTCCTTTTTTGTCCCCTTTTGGGTATTTTCAACAAGAAAGTCCTTCACTGTGCAGGTCGTCCCACATATTGCAGGACTGTGTGGCCCACTAGGTGCCAGCCCCCTTTCTGTTGTTAACAACCAAAGACAGCCGCTGGTGCTGCTTCCAGGTGAGGATTCACTGAAGGCACGCAGAGGGAGCTTTGGGCAGCTAAGAGGGAACTGATAAGCCCTGACAAGGCCTGCTGGAGTAAAAGAATTACTTCCGCCAGGGAGGTAAGAAGAACACCCAAGACCATCTTTCAACTTCTCCTGCTGCTGTCAAGGAAATAAAGCCACTGCTGTTCTCTTCCAATGGCTCCGCTCCTTCACTCGTGTCCACGCTGAGAAGGGGTGACAAATAAGGTGAATGGCATGGTCTCTAGCCTGGGTTCAAATTCTAGCTTTTATACTCAATAGCTATGTCTGCAAGGGAAGAACTGCTCAAACTTCTGGGCCTGTTTCCTCATCCATAAAATGGAAATAGTGAGAAGCATTCACCTTTTCAGTATTGTGTGGTAGTCTCAGCCATTAGTAAGCACAACACAGAGAGTTGTTAATACATCCTGGAAAAATCCACTAGCTAGAAAAGAGAGGAATATTACCACTAAATACCCTTTAAGTAACCCTTAAAGCCTCATCTATTGCAGGGGATATTTACTGAGTAAATATTGGATAATGGACACTATACCATATGTCATACCTCCATGAGACAAGAACTATTTCTATTTTACATACAGGGAAACTGATGCACTGAAAGGTTAAGTTAAGCTGAGAGCCAGGATTTAAATCTTGTTTATTCTGTGCTGCCTCATTGATTCAACAAATATTTAATGAGCCTCTGCTAAGTGTCAGGCATTTTTCTTGGTGCTGAGGATACAGCAATGATCAAAATAGACCAAAACTATCCTTCCATGGAGCTTATATTCTAGTGTGGCAGAAAGACAATCAATAAAATAAGTAAGTACAGTACGTATGTAAAGAAGCCAGTGTGGCTACACTGGAATAAGCAAGAAGAGGTGGAGTCAGACAGATATGCAGTGGGGAAGTGCAGATAAATCACATAGGTCTCTATCAGCCCTTCAGAGGTAAGGACCTGGCTTTCCCTTAGACTGAGATAGAAAGCCTTTGGTGGGATCTGGGTAGGAGGGAACTGATCTCACTTATGTTTTAACAGGTTACTCTTGTGGCTGCATGGAGAGTAGGCTGAAGTAGATGTCATTTAGAGGCTGCTAAAGAATAGCCAGTCGTTAGCAAAAAAAAAAAAAAAGGAGCAAGCTTTCTTCAGTTCTAGCAGGTGTAGATTATTTTTTTATTTTTCAGAGTAAAGTGCTTAGGAAGTCTCTTTCCAGTTCTGCTTAAGCTTAGCCAGACATTCCACAAAATGCATGTTAAGCACCTACTCTGAGCAAGTCATTGAAAGAGTTTAAAATTGATGAGTTAGTCCTGACCTAAGTGGATATACAGTTCAGTACATAAAAGGATGTGACTTGAACATGAGTTACTATAGGAAAATAAGTTAAGTCTTATAGTCTATATAAGTATACGGACTATAGACTGTAGACTATACACTATATATTTACTTGTAACTATACAGCAAAATAGAAAGTGATAAATGTCCCATAGAAGGGAGATAGTTCATCCGGCCAGGCGGATGCGGGGGTGGCATCTCACTTGGGCCTTAAAGGTAAAGCTGGAGCTGGACACAGAGATAAGCAGAAGGATTGTCAAGCAGAGGGAGCAGAGGGAGAGACTGGAAAATAGAGGACTTGGGATGGGAACCATGGTTGGGAGAATTTGGGGAGGCCCAGCAAATCTCATAAAAATCTCCCAGCAACTTATTTAAAATGCAGACTCTGGGCCCACTAACCAGCAATTCTGAATTGCTAGTGGGTGGAGGAATCTGCATTTTTATAAAGGATCCTCAAGTAATTCTCACTCAGCTCCCCTTCTACCCAGTATCAGTGAAAAACACTGATAGATGAGTTAAAACCACCCCCGTCATGTTGACTAGTGTAGCTCAGTTGGTTGGGTGTCGTCCCATAAAGCAAATGGTTGCCAGTTCGATTCCCTGTCAGGGCACATGCGGGGGTTGCAGGTTTGGTTGTGGTCAGGGCATTTGTAAGAGGCAACCAATCGATGTTTCTCACATCGATGTTTCTTCCCCTCTTTCTCCTTCCCTTCCCCTTTCTCTAAAAATAAATAAACAAAATCTTAAAAACCCCACCTCGTGTGGAATAGTTTCCTCTATTATTCTCACTCAGATAATCCTGTTTATTTCCTCTACAACACTAAATGCTATAAATACTACTTGTGTATCTATTTATTTAGTTCCTATTATTTCCCTCCACAGTATATAAGCTCCATTAAATTAGGAACATATAGCAAACACCCAATAAATACTGGCTGAATGTTGAAAGGTAGACCTGGGACTGAATTTTGGAGGCCTTGAATACCCTGCTAAGTGTTTGAACATTCTTGTACAAGCAAATCACTTAACTTCTCTGTGCCTGAGTTATATCTTCTGTAAAGCATGGATAATAGTATCTTTTCTGTGGGGTTGGTTCTATGAATTGATTGAGATAACATGTAAATACATGTAAACTTCTTAGATCTATTTCTGGTTCACGGCAAACACTCAATGAATAGTATTATCATCATCATTCGGTGGGAAGCTGTGCTAATTTCTGAACACAACAGTGACCTAATGGCCAGTTCAGGAGAATTAGCATGGCAGGAGCACGTAAGGATAGATAAAAGGAGGTAACTCTAGGAAGATGAACCAGGAGGTTATTGTGGGTTTTGGTTAGAGTTATGAGAACTTGAACTAACACAGAGTCTCAGGAAAAGAGACAGAGGTACCTGGGAAAAGATTAATAGTAACAGAATCAGCAGATTTGGGGCAAAACATAGGCTACAGAAATGAAAAGAAAAAGCAGAATACAAAAACAGCTAATATTTTTGAGTCTGGTTGATTAGATACTATTAACAGAAAAGGGGAGCCCTGGAGGAGGCACAGTTTGGGGGAGAAACTCTGAGTTCCAACTGAGACCTGATCATGTGGAGGTTAAGAAACAAGGAAGCAGAACTGGAGCTCAGGAAAGAGATCGTGCTGAGAGTACTGGGCATGTCTACCAGTGACCCTGGTCGGGCTCCCAAGGCAGAGGTGGGATGGAAGAGAGGCGAAAGGACAGAATCTCACACAACCTATACACTTAGCAGGGCTGTGGGGAGTGGAAGAGGAGCCAGAGGCGGGGCCAACAGGGAGGTAGGGAGAGAACAGAGAGCAGAAAGGGGAGAGTTTCAAGAAACAAAGCTAATACTGAGCTAAATGCCCCAGAGCAGGTGAGGAGAAGAGGGTTAAGGAAAGGTCTGGAATTGTGTCTTCAAAAGAGGTGTGGTTAGGAGAGCAGTTACATTCTGAGGAGGCTCCACATGAGAGGGGGAGAAAATGGCCAGGATTTATACTGTGAGCTAGAAGGAAGGTTCCTATATGGCACCTGGGTGGCGTGGTTAGAACTGTCCACAGAACCACACCTTGGGGCCCAGCTGGGCCCAGCATGTGGTCAGCCAGCCTGGAGAATGATTCTGAACTTCAGGGCCCCCTGTGCTCACAGAGCTGACAGGGAAGGATAATGGATATGTAGCACTTTTTAAAAAGACTTATAGAAAATTCAGACAAAAGGCATAGTTTTCATGGGCTGATGAAAAGCCATTTGTCACTTTGGCCTCTAACTTTTGCAAAATAGCTCCTGTAGATTTAAAACAAAGCCTCATTTAACTGTCTAAAAATATATTTTCATTTATGAAAGTGACCATACTTTACAAAAACCATGAGTAACTGAAAAAAGCATTAATAAATGGAATACATTCTGTAAAATCTTTGCTTTTATTTAGAGAAAGAATTCTCTTCGGTGTGAAATCTTATGCCCCAAGATGAAAGTCACTGCTATGGACTAAATGACTGTGCCCCACCCCCAAATTCATATGTTAAGTTGAAGCCCTAATCCCCAGTGCGATGGTTTTTGAGGTGGGCCCTTTGGCAGGTAATTAGGCCATAAGGGCCAAGCCTTCATGATGGGATCAGTGCTCTTATAAGAAAATACACCGGAGAGATATTGACTCTCTTCCTGCCATGTGAAGACACAGCAAACTAGGAAGTGGGCTCTCAGCAGAACCTGACCATGCTGGAACCTTGACCTTGAACATCTCAGCCTCCAGAACTGCCAGAAATAAATCTCTGTTGTTTAAGTCTCCCAGTCTACGAGACTCTGTTATAGTGGCCAAAACCAGCTAAGATAAAGGCACCGAGCTATATCACAGATCAAAACATAAAATTCTATTATTTGACCATTAAAGTCTATAAATGAGTAGGAAGGAAATCTTTCAAACTTATGATTTTTATTCTAACAAGTTCCAAATTACTTCACCAATATGGAACTAATTCATTAGCACTCCTATGGAAAATCAGTAAGTCCTGTCAGCTCTGCTATAAAAATGCATTCCTGTCAAACTATACTACAACCTCTAGTAATCAAAAGAGTAAGGTACTGGCAGAAAAAAACACACAAATCAATGAAACAGAACTGAGAGCCCAGAAATAAACCCACACATCTATGAACAACTAATTTACGACAATGGAGCCAAACACATACAATGGAAAAGAAAAGTCTCTTTAATAAAAGATGCTGGAAAAACCAGACAGCCACGTGCAAAGAAGGAAATTACACCACTATCTCATACCACACACAAAAAAATTACTCAGAATGGATTAAAGACTTGAACATTGGACTTGAAACCATAAAATACATAGATGAAAACATAAATGTTAAGCTTCTGGACACCAGTCTTAGCAATGTTTTTGTGGATCTAAATTCAACATCAAGGGAAATAAAAACAAAAATAAACAAATGGGACTACATCAAACTAAAAGGCTTCTGCACAGCAAAGGGAACCATCAACAAAACCAAAATGCAACCAACCAAATGGGAGGAGGTATTTGCAAATGATATTTCCAAGAAGGGGTTAATACCCAAAATATATAAAGAGCTTACACAACTCACCACCAACACCAAGAAAAAAATCCCAAACAACTCAATTAAAACACGGTCAGAGGATGTGAATAGACATTTTCCATGGAAGGCATACAGATGGCCAACAGGCATATGAAAAGATGTTCCACATCACTAGTCGCCAGGGAAATACAAATCAAAACCACAATGAGATATTACCTCACACCTGCAACATAGCGATTATCAAAAAGACAACAAATAAGTGTTGGAGAGGATGTGGGGAGAACGGAGCCCTTGTGCACGGTTGTCAGGAATGTAAATTGGTGCAGCCACTATAGAAAACAGTATGGAGTTTCTTCAAAAAATTAAGACTAGAATAACCATATGATCCAGCAATTCCACTTCTGGGTATCTATCTGAAGAATATGAAAACACTAATTCTAAGAGATATATGTACCCCTATGTTTGGTTATCACATCATTACTTATAATAACCAAGCTATGGAACAACCTAAGTGTCCATAGAAAAATGAATGGACAGAGAAGATGTGATACACATACAATGGAATATTACTCAGCCACTAAAAAAATGAAATCTTGTCATATGCAGCAACATGAATATGGCTAGAAGATGTTATGCTAAGTGAACTAAGTCAGACAGAAAAGGACAAAAACCATACAATTTCACTAATATGTGTATTATAAATACAAAAAAGAAAGAAATGGGCAAACGAAACAAAAACAAATTCATAGATACAGACAACAGATTGGTGGTTATCAGAGAGGAAGAGGGTGGGGGGACGGTGAACCTGATAAAAGGAGTCAAATATATGGTGATGAATGGAACTAGGGTGTCCAACCTGAGGCCTGCAGGTCGCATGAGGCCCAGGCTGGCTACGAATGCGGCCCAACACAAAATCATACATTCACTTAAAATCTTTTTTTTGCTCATCAGTTTTCATTAGTGTTTGTGTACTTAACGTGTGGCCCAGGATGACTCCTCTTCCTCCAGTGTGGCCCAGAGACACCAAAAGGTTGGACACCCTGTACACAGATATCAAATTGTAATGTACACTTTAAATTTATACAGTGTAATTAACCAATGTTACCTCAATTTCTTTAAAACAGGTTTGGAAATAAGGCCCTGTCTTGGTAGCTAAGTAGGTTAGAGCATCATCCCAATACGCCAAGGTTGCAGGTCTGATCCCTGGTCCGGACACATACAAGAATCAACCAATGAATGCAACAATAAGTGGGACAAAAAAGTGATGTTTCCCTCTCTTCCTCCCTCCTTCCTTCCCTCTCTTTAAAATCAATACATTTTTTGAAAACTTTCAGAAATAGATAGTGATGATGGTTACACAACACTGTGAATGTAATTGATGTAACTGAATTGTGCACTTTAAATGGTTAAAATGGAAACTTTTATGCTACATATATTTTACCACAATTTTAAAATTAATAATCTAATATACCAAAACCTACTGAGTTATTCATTTTAAATGGGCAAAGTGTACATGTGAATTATATCTCAATAAAGCTGCTTAAAAATAAGTAAAATTAATTTTTCAACTAAAAAATTTTCAAATAATAAAAATACATTCTTGAACCCTGCCACACCCCCACCCCCACCTGCCACCCTCAGGAAAAGGACCCCTCAGCCCTCACCAGGCACTTTTATTGGGGCACCACCTGCCACCTCCTCCAGGTGTGCCCGTCACACATCTGCCACCCAACCAGAGCTATGCCTCCCTGCCTGCTACTCACCTTCCTTCTTGTCCTCTGTCCCCAGCAGTCTACTCTCCACACTGCTACAGGAAGAACCTTTTTAAAGTTACACAAAATGATGCTGCATTCAGAGCTAGACCCACCCTTCTACCACAGTGGGCCACAGAGCCTTCACAAGCTGGCCGCTTCTCTCTCTCTGACCTGTCTCCTCTCCACTAGGCTGGAGCCACTGGGCCATTCTGCTGTCCCAGCAGCATAGCGAGCTCACTCTGACCCACCGGCCAGGACGCTGGCTGCTCCCAAGACAGAAACACCCCCCTACTCCATTTCAGCCTGGGCCCTGAGGCAATGCCTTATCCTTCTGGGCTCTGCTCACTATCTGGTCCTCAAGGGAAATTTCTGGAACATCCCATTTATTGCACATACAGAGGTGGTAGAGGGAGTGTGTGGGATGCAGTGGGGTCCAGTGAGGATTCAATCACAACTACCAAGGATGGGGTCCAAATTGTGTGAGTGGGAAGACTGCTGACTGAGGATGGACACTGTGTTCTGTGAGAAACCCCCAGAGAATCTTGAACAGGAGAAAAGAAAGTAAAAATCTATTTGTTTGCTTTCTGATTGTTGGGTCTTACCTTAGACTTCTGTTTGGGTGCAAGGTCTTTGGGGCAAAGGAAGAGGGAGTAGCACTACAAGATGCCCTCCAGGAGTGAAGCGCGGCAGACAAGAAGGGGTCACCATCCTAACTGGAAGGTCTCGCTTCTGTACACATGCAGAGAAGGAACCCAAGGGGCAGCCAGTGCCAGGCTGATTCTAGAGCATGAGAAACAAGTATTTCTTCCCGTGGGTGGTAGGAAATGCATTGAACTGGAAAACAGGAAACCTGATCTGGAGGGACAGGCTTGTATTTCTGTGACTTTGGTAAATCTCTAAAGTCTTGTCAACTCTTAGTGCCCCAGTTTCCTCATCTGAAAAAATGGGATGGTTGCATTAATCACTATTTCTCAAAGTTTGCTCCAAGCACCTCTCATTGCACCTGTTTGAACGCAGAGCTGCTGACACTGAACGTCCAGGTGAGAGCCTGGCAGCTGGCGTTTGACAGTGCTCCCTGGGCAACTCAAAAGACCTCTAGATTTTATCTTTACGTTCCCTTCTCTAGCATTCTATGAATTTTAAACTTTAAACCTACACAAATACGAGAGAAAAAAAAGAATGGTGCCATAATTGAATTTATCTAATATTCAGATTGCCATGCTGCCGAAAGACAAATCAGTCACGAAGTTGCAGTGGCTGAGGAACAATACATGCCTACAGCAATGACAAATGATTAACTAAATGATCAGATTTTTCACTTCCTCACCAAAGCATGGGGAAATTTATCTTAGCTTTAGCTGCCTTAAACCTCTCTGAGTGAAAAACATTAAAAATAGCTGCAAATTACTGATGACTAATGCTCTTCAATTTGGCCTCAAGCTGAGAAATTCTGTGCAGAAATAAAGTGGTTTATAATCCCACAGGTCCACTCTATTATAAACTGCAGGTGGCAAATCGAGTGGCTATAAACTATGCCATGTGTGTGTGTATGTGTGTGTGTAAAAAATAATGCTCAAGGAGGGTGTTTCTGCGCTCCTTTAATGGGAATTTAACAGCCCAAGCAAAAGACAGATGCTAGCGGTGAGGACCCTAGAATCTGTCTGGGTGGTGCCTGACAAGGGCCTGAGGCTAGAGTGGCTGTTACCCCCCTCAACTGCTGACCTGCCAGGGTAGCTGCCTCTGTCCTTTGCAGGAAAGCAATCTAAAGCAAGCACAGAAGAAAGCTGGAAGGAAAATAACTGCAACTCACTTCAAGATCTATTTTCTGAATCGGGCTCATCTGAGATTGGATTCTCAGTCCTTCAAAACAAAACAGCAGAACACTTCGGCCCAGGAAATGGTGTCTTTGAGGAGCGGATGGATCAGAATGTATGACACGTCGTCACCAGAGGACTTTCTTCCAACCCGGGTTCCTTGTGGTGTTAGCCTCAGATAGCTGATGTGGGAGGGGCTTATAAATCTACCAAATCCTCAGTGACTTTGTCTCACTGCTAGCCAAGACCAGTGTGCTGGTAATGGGCACTGAACCTGACCTGTTCGGTGTCTCCTGGCACAAGCAGCAGGATCAAAACCCGTGTCCCAGGCCCATGTGCACGTCATGTAGTATTTCTGGTTTTACAGCTTCCCTGCTTTAGGTTGCATTGCTCCTTCCAGACATTATTACACAAACAAACTCATCACCTATTTCTGAGTCAAGGGCTCAGTCAAGGCCAGTAGTTAAGTTCACTTTCCCGAGCTGCAGACGCATACTGGGGACATGCCATGAGTTTCTGATCTGAATTCCTCAGGACAGGAAAGTTACTGTTCAACAGCATTCAGCAGCATGCCCTGGGCTGTGTGCAGAGTATCATACTAAGAAGACAGAGGGAGAGCCAGGGACAGCAAAGCAGGTCTGCCTTCCTGCAGCAAGCTCCATTTATGGCCATTGAGGTGGCACACAGGCCTGTGTGAGTAGGAAAGGCCAAATAACCTTGAATTGTCTGTATCCATAAATGCTGAGGAAGAGTCTATTCAACCCAGGACCAAGACTCCAGTGAGAATGCTTCCTGGAACAGGTAAATTTAAGCACAGATTTGAAGGAAGTAGTGACAAGGATTAGTGTCGATGAGGCAGGAAGGAAATTCATAGCCAAGAAACAGCACTCTGACAATGTAGATATAAGAGTGTGGTTTAGAAAACAAAGACATTACCTCTGCTGGTGAATGCAGACTTCTATGTCTCCATTTACTGTGATAAGAACCTTAAGACTAGGAATAATCTGTTCTATGTTTTTATATCCCCCACAGTATTTGTACATAAGAGATACTCACATTATAGGTGGCATAATCATAGCATCCTAGAGTTCAAGTGAACTTATTGATTATCCTATCTATTTGCTGAATGAATGAATGAACGAACAGTATATGAAAAAGACCTGGTTCCAGTAGAAGGACCATAGACATAATCAAAAGATGAAATTGAATCTGTACACAAGAGGAGTTAGTTCATAGCAGAAGTTTCAGGAAGGCTGGAGGGTTAAAATTTGACCCTCCCAGAGGTCATAGGGAGCCACACCAGGTTCTTAAACAGTGGAGTGAAATTGGAAATTTTCTTTGAGAAAGATTGCCCTGGCACTTTTTCACAGGAAAGAGCTGAACAGGGAGGCTAGCAGGATATAGTCTTGAAGGTCATTGACAGCCTACTCAGACCTCAGCAAAAGAGGACAGCCTAGAACACTTTTACCAGGGATTTGTCCCAGGACCTTCCAGATGATAGAGCCCCAGTAATTTATCCTACTTTCCTT
This sequence comes from Macrotus californicus, assembly GCA_007922815.1. Lineage (NCBI taxonomy): Eukaryota > Metazoa > Chordata > Mammalia > Chiroptera > Phyllostomidae > Macrotus > Macrotus californicus. The sequence continues at coordinate 9,945 of VMDR010014333.1, read as the reverse complement.
CTCCACCTCCCCATCCCCTACCTCAATTCTGACAATACTTATTTGCTCAAAATGGGCCATCTGAAGGGAGGGACATGGCCCTGAGAGCAGCTGAGAGCCCGCTCTACTTCAGATACGCATTTCCACCTACCGAATGAGTTCCCAGTGTGAGTACAGTAGCGACAGACTGACATCTATTTGCATAATTTCTCTTCTGTAACAGGCTTCAAAAATAACAATAGGCAAACAAGATAGAATCTACTCATTTTAAATTTGCTTGAGCTGCTATCTTTAATGGAGGTAACTACTAAAGCACCATGAAGATTTTAAATCCACAAATTAGGGAGTATATCATTTGTTCTCTCCAAGGAGAGCTATGGCAAAATGGACAATTTGTGTTACTGTAGAATCACCAACTGATTCTGGGATGGCCATTTGTTTGGGGATATACTGAGAAGGTTGGAAGGTAGTTTATTTAGAAAGTTAATCTAAGAATGGCAGGTAAAAAATGATATCAGGAATAATAATATATAATAATGGTGTCAAGATAATAATTGTGGTATCAATGACAATATGGCATCACATGAGGCACACACACATCAAGCCAGCAATGACTCAAGAACCCAGAAGTCAAAGAATGTCATAGATGACTTTTGTGCGTGCTGACATCACTACGTGGTCAGCAATGCAGACAGGGACCATGCCTATAAGGTCACAACGCCCAGGCCTAGTGTTGAAAGGAATGACTGACGAGATAGATGAATGGATGAATGAAGGGATGAATGAAATATCTTTATGTAACAAAGGAATTAATATACCTAAGAAACTTATAATAATATTCATTTTTCCAAAGAGCTAGAAGTAGTGAAAATTTCATCACATTCATACTTAAGCATATATGCTCACATGTATGCATAAGTTAACACACACACCTCAAGTATAAACACCTTCGGAAGGTAAGCACATTAAGAGAAAGATTTTAATTTTCAAATTCTTTATACAGCAGAAACACTTCAAAACTATTAAAGGATTTTACAACATTTTAAAATGAAGTACTGCAGGTTAGCCTTTTAGTATCCCCCATCCATCCGTGGAGTGCTAGGCTCTACACTTGGTGGCTAAAAAATCGCAAGGAAGGAAAAAAAGAGCTAACTTTTGGGTTTCTTCCCCCAGGATAATTTTTGCAAAGAACATCCTATTAAGTTTTACTCTAAACAGATGTATTTTTAGTAAGACCAAATAATCCATTTTCTGCTCTATTTTAATGTCCATATTCCTTTTCATGAGTTTTCTCCCTCAATTCCAAATGACATTCTAAGTCAAATGAGAACTTAACCAAAGTCATCAGCTGGTACTTTTTCAAAAAAGAGGTCTTAATGGTAAAAGTAGATAGGATCTCTGGATATTAAGTCTGTCCTGAATGGAGCAGCCACTAAAACACAGGGCGAACAGCGTGTTCAATTTGAGATTTTAAAATGTGGGGGTTGCCCTGACTACTGTGGCTCAGTGGGTTGGGTGTTGTCCCACAATTTAGAAGGCCACCCATTCCTGGTCAGGGCACATGCCTGGGTTGCAGTCCAAGTCCCTGGTTGGGAGCATGTGAAAGCCATGTGATTGATTTCTAGCTTCATAGCATTGTGGTCAGAGAAAATGCTTGATATGATTTCAATCTTAAATTTATTGAGACTTGTTTCGTGTCCTAACATGCAGTCTATCCTAGAAAACATTCCATGTGTATTTAAAAAGTATGTATATTCTGCATTTTTGGCATGAAGTGCTCTGATGATATCAATTAAATCCATTTGATCTAATGTGTCATTTAAGGTCTCTGTCTCCTTGTTGACTTTCTGCCTGGAAGATCTATCCATTCAAGTCAATGGGGTGTTAAAATTTCTGACTATGACTGTATTTGTGTCGATCTCTCTCTTCATGTCCCTCAAGATTTGCTTTACATATTTGGGTGCTCCTATGTTGGGTGCATAAATGTTTACTAGGGTTGTATCCTCTTGTTGGGTTTTTCCCTTTATCATTATGTAGTGTCCCTCTTTGTCTCTTACTATAGCCTTGGTTTTAAAGTCTATTTTGTTGGATATAAGTACTGCTACCCCAGCTTTTTTTTATTGCATGAGATATTTTTTTCAACCCTTTACTTTTAGACTGTGTATATCTTTCAATCAGAGGTGGGTCTCTTGGAGACAGCATGTACATGGGTCTTATTTTCTTATCCATTCAGCAACCCTCTGTTTTTGGTTGGATCATTTAAGCCATTTACACTTAAGGTGATTATTGATAGATAAGTATGCACTGCCATTTTATTGTTAGACTGTTTTCCTCTGCTTTTTCTTCTTTGTCTTTTTCTTTTTCTTAAAGCAAGCCCTTGAACATCTGTTGCAGTACTGGTTTGGTGTTAACAAATTCCTTTATCTTTTTCTTGTGTGGGAAGCTCCTTATTTCTCCTTAGATTTTAAATGATTGTCTTGTTGGGTAAAGTAGCCTTGGTTGTAGGTCCTTGCTTTTCATCATCTTGAATATTTCATGCCACTCCCTTCTGCCCTGAAATGTTTCTGTTGCAAAATCAAATGACAGTCTAATTGGTGCTCCCTTGTAGGTAATTATCTGCTTTTCTCTTGCAGCTTTTAGGATTCTCTCCTTGTCTTTAAGCCTTGTCATTTTAATTATGACATGTTTTGGTGTAGGCCTCTTTGGGTCCAACTTGTTTGGGACTCTTTGAGCTTCCTGGACTTGTGTGTCTTTTTCTTTTGCCAGATTAGGAAAGTTTTGGTCGTTATTTCTTCAAGTAGGTTCTCTATCCCTTGTTCACTCTCTTCTCCCTCTGGTACTCCCATGATGTGGATGTTATTATGCTTCATGTTGTCCAAAATGTTTCTTAAGTTCTCCTCATTTTTAAAAATTCTTCTTTATTTTTGCTGCTCTGCCTGGGTATTTTTTTCTACCTTATCTTCTAAATCATTGATTTGGTCTTCTGCTTCATCTAACCTACTGTTTATTCAATCCAGTATATTATTTATTTCCATTATTTCATTCTTTATTTCTGACTGGTCCTTTTTTTATCATTTCCATGTCCTTTTTCATGCTGTTGAGTATACTTATAATCATTACTCTGAACTCTTTACCTGATAAATTGCTTACCCCCATTTCATCTAGTTCTTCTGGGGAATTCCCTTGTTCTTTCATTTGGGGTCTGTTTCTTTTTCTTTCCATTTTGGCTGCTTCTTTGTATTTTTCACCTTAGTTGTTAAACTAATCAGCTATTAAACTGATTGGTTATTAAACTCATCAAGTGCCACAGGGTGGGGCAGAGTAATTCCTGTGGGCAGTGCTATTGCTTCTCCTCAGGCTGATGCCACTTGGAGGGAAATGCTCTGCCTGAGAAAGTTGGCTTCTGCAGTTTGGGGAATGATTCAGCACAGGGATCCTGGTGGCTGTTCCTTCAGTTCTCTCCCCCAAGCCAACAACCTCAGACTTTCTTCAAGTGTCTCTATTCCACCACGTGCACCCTTTGCCAGCATCAGGGTAACTGACTACAAACAAAATTTTGTGTTTGGCCTTTTAAGAGACTCTGAGTCTCCAGTTGTCTATCCCTGGCAGACAGAAATCCTGCTGCTTTTCACAGCTGGGTGTTGTCTGGGTTCCTTTCTGGCTCTGGTGCTGTAGGCTGGGGAGCTCATCTTGGGGTTTAGACCCCACACTTCTCAGGGGTAACCCCCAAGCCACTGAAATATCCCTACTGAACTTCAGCTGCTGCCCATGGGAGCCCAGCCAGCCCTCTTGTGCCTCCTCCTCACTCCCTACCAGTCTTGTGGTGAAGTAGTTTCTTCTATCTGTCCTTAGTTATAAGGCTTCTCTCTAGCTAGTGTTCAGTTGGTTATTCAGGATGCTTTCTCTACAATTTAGTTGCAATTCCAGGTTGGTCCTGGGAAGAGGTTAGTGTAGCTTCCACTTAGTCCTCTGCCATCTTGGATCTCCCAGAATGTGCATTTCTAACAAGTCCCCAGGTGATATGGCTGCTGCTGGCCAAGGACCACAGTTCAAGAAGAACTATTCTAGGGGACCATGTGAAGAGATAAAAAGTGATGAGGGAGAAAGAGAGTGTTCCTGGCAGAGCAAAGCACAGCATCATTTTCTCTCAAGAGAAGAGAAAGCACAAGGGCAAACACATTCCAGAAACTGAAAGAATGGCCAGAGCTTAGGAAGCAGGGAGAGAGTTGCACAAGTCAGGACCTTAGGTAGGCACAAACCCTGGTCCTGCCATCTGTGGTAGTAACTGAGGATGACATGACTCCAAGGGGCAAAAGAGACTGCTACTCTTCATAAGGACTGACCATAGCAGTTGTACAATCAACCAGGCCCCTTAAGTCTCAGATTATTAAAAGTCTGGGCTGGATTACCATAAAAAGTAATAAGACACTACTCAGGTATAACAGTTTAGAGTTTTCATGACACTTTTGCAAACACTATATCACCTAAGTAATAGAAATCCTGGATGGCAAGAAGGACTGGCATTCTCGTCTTTGTTTTGCCTACAAGGAAAAAGATATTAGATAGTGGGGCCAGTTCTAAAACCCAAGCATTCAGCTCCCAGCTCAGTGATCTTCTATACCTCATTATCCTCCAACTTTTAATACTTCCCCAAGAGAAAAGTCCAGTCCCCAGGAAAATTGTCTCCAAAGTGCTAAGGGAAAAGAGAGAGGCAGAGGAAAAGCCAGCTCCCCACATAGAGGGTGACATACATAGCTGCCTGGAGCATTTATACGTGTGTCACCATAGAATGCTCCAGAAAGCCCTGGCTATGTTTGGACAATTATTTTTCTCTCCCAAAATGTACTCAGATGTAAAGTTGACTTGAAAGCGAACTAAGGGGTTTGTCATCACATTCTAGGTGACTTTCTTAGTCACTGGTCAAGAAACCTGGGTAGCTGCCATGAGGGGGCTATAGTGTTTGAGTTTGGTTCTACATAAGCCAAACAGCTGGGCTTCCCCAAACTATAGATACCTGAGAGACTGCACACATATAATAAGCAATGCAAGAACTTCTTCTTTTACTGCTTCTTTTTTCTATCCAAATTGGTACTATTAGAAAAGAGTGACCCATCCTATAACTCGTGCATCCTTTAAATTCAAGAATGTGTTATTTTCTTTTCTCTGATTATAAAGTAGTACAGATTTGTAAGCCAGGTGTTGGGAAATACAAAAAAGAACACAAGTACAAATAAAATCACCCATAATCTTCCCCCCAGAACAAATAACTATCAATATTTCTGTATCCCTCCTTCAGACATTTTTTAAAATGTGTGTGTGTTTTACCAATGTTGACTATCTACTCTTTGACATTTCATTTTTTTAAAAAATATTACAGTAGTAGGTTCTACATCATTTAAGTACAATAGTGACTTCCTAAAAGAGGTTATGCCCACTCTCAGGGTAACAGAATCACTGGGGAAGGCTCTTTTCAAGTCACCCTTTCCTTCCCCAGCTACATCCCAACCCAACCCCAACCTCAAATTAAAACCTCCTGGTGCATTAGTGTTGTTCAGATGAATGAGAACACCATGTGCCTCTTTTGTGTGAACTGCCCGTCCACATTGTGATTTTTGCTGACCCTTTCTCTTTTCATTATGTGGCTCCACCAAAACTTAACCAATCCTCCATGAACATTTTGTCATTTCCAATTTTTCCATAAGAACCACAACAGTCAACATCTTAATATTCTTGTACAAATGCCTGTATACAAACTGATGATTTTAGGTTGAAGTCCTGGGTATAGAATTGCTAGACCAAAGGATTTGAATATTTTAAGGTTTATACATAATTTTTTTTTTTGCAAAAAGATATGGCATGGACTAGAGAATACCAAAATAAATAAAAACATTTAAACATATAAAGACTATTTATGAAGCTGAATGAGCTGTCGTCAATCACTGGCTCTTCCTCTAAGTAAAAGACGACCGTAGAACTTTGGTGTCAGGACGCTCTCGTTTTCACGCACACACTGCTCCCCAGGAAGCTCTCCTGGTTACCTCCACTGTGACCTCAGAGATGTTTTGACCTCTGAAGTCTTAACTACCTGCTTACTCCTTCTCACAAAGACCAATTAAATAGACTTCTTAATTCTCATTAGTAACTCTGACACTCTCTAACTGCCTATCAAGGGGAAGACTTCAGCCTCCTTTCCTTTCAGTCAAAGTAGAAAGGCTAAGGATGATGATATGCACATCTGTACACCCACATTCCCACATCTAATTTTCTCAACAGGGGAAGGTTTCCTTGGAAACCATCTACATCACCATTGGAACTCCTCCTGCTCAATTAGTCCCTGACATTAGCAAAGACCAAAACTCTCCTCAGTAAGTCAGTCAGAGAAAGACAAATGTCATATGCTTATACTTATACGTGGAATCTAAAGAACAAAGTAAACAAACAGACAACATTGAAACAGACTCATAGACACAGAAAACACACTGATGGCTCCTGGGGGAGGGTGGTTGGGGGCAGGGTGATAAGGGGGAAGGAATTAAGAACTACAAATTGTCATTTACAAAATAGCCACAGGAATGTAAAGAACAGTTTAGGGAATATAGTCAATAATATTGTAATAACTATGTATGGTGCCAGGCGGGTACTGGACATATCAGGGAGAATGCTTTGCAAAGTATGTGACTAACTAACCACCATGCTGTACACCTGAAACTGACACAAAATAATATTGAATATAAATTGAAAACTAAAATTTTTTTTGAAAAGATCATTTCTCAAGATCCGGCAGTATCTATTTCACTATACTTCTCCCCAGAGAACTTCCGCACGCAGACAGGAATGGCGGCTCGTTTACTGTCACTTGCTGATCTCCCAGTGCTTGGCGATAGTTCTCAGAACATGTTTGCTAAATGAATAGAGGAGGTCTACCAACCTCCCTTTTGTAGGCAAGACTTGTGAAATTCATAAGCACTTAGAATATTTAATAACAAACTTGACAAAACAAAACAGTTTGCAAACAGCCATATGGTGGTTTCCTCACAAGAGTTGTTAAGAATGAAATTACCCTAGTTCCTCTGATTCGATCTGAACTGAATCGGCAATGCACCCGTTAGAAATAACTTATAAGAACTGAATACAGAGTAGAGATGCTGTTTCCCCAACTAGATTACAAAGTGGGGACTATTCTCACCACGACGCCTAAGTGTGGCTGGGGAGCTTGAATACTGTCCAAAGTCATGCAGCCAAGGACACAGCAGGAGCTGAAGTCTAGCTCATGGTCTGCTCGCCAACACACATGCCCCGTGGTGGGGTTCTATCTACCCTGAGAAAAGGACAACTTTCCTAATGGTGACAAAGGCACAGTCACTCACCACGCTGTACAATATTTCATAATTCCCACACAAGCACTGGGTGGGTCCTCTCTTATTTATTCATATTCTTCAACTGCATGTAGCAAAGTCCTTGACTGTGGCAGAGGCTCCGTCAACATACATAAACTAGACTGAGTGAGTACATTGTTGATTGGGAATTAATTGATCATTTTATTGAGACTACTCTGAGTTGGGGGTAAATGCTAGCAGCACTATGGTTCGGTCATTTGGTATCAAATGCCATTTTAACAATTGAAGATAATTCAGAAAACATGTCTTCCCATTTAATAGGAAAGAAAGACACTCAAAGAGGTCATCTAGGTTCTTGGACTCTAGAATGGCACTCTTCGGCTAACTCAGACATAACTGAATTCTCCATTAATTGAGGCCCTAAACAGCCCCTCATGCCCAGCAGGACCAAGCCTGATGGGCAGCCTTGCAATTGGATTGGGACTCTGCATTCCAATGGGGTGGTCATACTGCATGAATGATTTTTTACATCACTTAATATCAAGATATTTTCCTAACTTTCAAATGAACCCTGATAGAACATAAATCAAGCTTTTATAAGATCTAATAGATGTCAGAGTGTTCTTTCTCTAGCAGGAGTTGTAATTCTTTTTTTGAAAAGCAACATGGGAGAGAATTGAAGTTCCTCATTTATATTAACTTAAATTACTTGCCACTTCTCTAAAGGGGTAATTTTCTATACTGAATTATTTATATTCTCTTGTAATCAGATATCTGATAAACTTTTAAACATTTATACATCCACCTAATTCAAAGATGGTGAGTGAACTAATGCTAAAAGTGAGACTCTGCCTGTCAGAGCCTGGGCACTACAGAATTGGTGGGTACCTGTTTATCTCTCCACTTACCTACATTCCCACACATATACCTGTGTGGTTACTGCTGCGAAGTAGGTATTGTTAAATGAGTGATAACCAAATATAATCAATGGCGGGAATTCAGATGGCAACTCAGTTAGTATCCACAACAGTAAAGAAAGAAATTATCAAATTACTCCATACTCTCGTGAATCCTAATCCACCTACTTTGTTATTGACATTTTTATAGAAAAGTGTTGACAGTGTTGGGTTTTTCCTACAGTGCTAAGACCCTCACGATGCCAGCATATTTTAAATTGGTATTAGTCATAGGATTTCTAATCAAGATACAAGCTATTAAAAAGGAAAATTAAATTTGCTCTTTTAAAGTATCAAAAACAGATAATTTCTATATTGCTTAACTGTTCTGCCCTTCTCTACTAGTTTCCTATTCCTGCTGTAAATTAAAAAAGCTTAAAGTAATACAATGTTATTACTTTACTGTTCTGGAGGTCAGAAGCCTGAAACAGGTGTTTCCTTGCCTTTTGCAGCTTCTAGAGGCCTCCTACCTCCGTTGGCTGTGGCCCCTTCTCCATCTTAAGAGACAGCCAACACCACCTCAAATCTCGCTCAGACTCTGGACCCTAGCTGTCCTGTCTCCCTCTTTTCCTTATAAGGACTCTTGTGACTACATCAGGCACACCCAGATAATCCAAGGTGATCTTCCCATCTCAAGATCCTTTATTAATCAATCTTCAAAGTCTCTTGTTATTGTGAGGTAACATATTCACAGATTAGGATGTGGACATCTTTGGGGGGCTATTATTCTATTACCCCTTCTGTAACTGTGGTTGGCAGTGAGCATCGAGCAGTATCCTGGAACACATTTGGGAAGTGAAGGAGAACAGCGCTTGTATCCTGGGTCTGGCCACTTACCAGCTGTGTGACCTTGGCCAATACACCCAGACCCTCAGAGTCTCCATTTTTTCGCTTGTACAATGGGGCCAGAGTACCTACTTCGTTTTGTTGGTGATAGGATTAAAAGAGAAATCAGACATAAATCATCTGGCTTCCAACGCACAGTAGGTGTTAAATAAACATGAGTCAATTCCTCTGGCCTATCCATTAAAAGGACACAGCAGCATCAAAGCCAACTACTTTCTGATTTTTATTCTATCACCCTGTGCTTAGTTACTACTAAATTCAGTGGAGACAGGATTTCTCTGGCCCAGAAAGTGAAGGACTGACAGTTGATAGCAGGCTCTCTTTGTTAGCCAGCACTGTCAGATATCAGCAGGGCTGCTGGAAAGTCTGCTCTACGAGTAGTTTAAATGGCAACCTGATTTAAGACAGAAAAGGATTTCCTTTTATCTCTGAGTCTCAGTTACCTCCTAAATGAGATATACCTCCTAGATAGCCAGGAGATAAATACTTATTCCAAATTCTGTTTCAAATCTATAGAGAATGCTACATTGTGCAATTCTCTATAGAATTAAAGGGCAGTTAAATGATGCCAAATTTCTAAATAATTTTATCATTCTTTTCTTAAATTTAGACATTATATGTGCATAACATTTATTTAGTTAACAAGATTGACCACAGGACAAAACTGGCATAATTATTTGACAGTCATAAACTGGGATTTCATGGATTTAGCATTAAATTTGGAGTTAGATGATTGTGATCAGCAGCAGACCCATGTCCAAGTCCTGCCTGTACCACTCCCTGCTGTGTGACCTCAGGTAGTACACATTACCTCTCTGAGCCTCATC
>VMDR010014332.1:0-23701 GCA_007922815.1 Macrotus californicus | reverse complement strand
GAAAGAAGAGGGAAATTTCCCATGACAATAGGAAATTTCAGTGACAATAACTAAGATGGTGAGGAATTGCTAAAATGACACCGAGGTCAGAATACAGCTGAGCACAGGTAGAGAGCGGATTATTGATAAACTGATTTTAACATGAACTAGAATAATTAAGAAACACACGAAATGAAGGATTGTTAGAAAATGTCTCACTTGGAATTTTTCTCTATTAGGTGCTTCATGATTTTAATTCGTAGTGTAATTATGTAATAGCTGTTGAATACGTAGGCCCAGGAACAGGTTAAGACAGTGGTCCCCAACTTTTCTGGCACCAGGGCCCAGTTTTTTCACAAGGCAATTTTTCCACAGACGGGGGGTGGGAGAGATGGTTTCGGGGTGATTCAAGCGTGTGACATTCAGGCTTGCCTCTTGCTGTGAGGCCCGGGTCCTAATAGGCCTGGACTGGTACTGGTCCGTGGCCCGAAGGCTGGGGACCCCTGGGTTAAGGCAGTCATCAGGAATATTCCTAACTTTCCATTAGGCCTTCCAAGAAGAGCCTGAGCAAGGGCTGCGTTTTCAATAGTGAGGATCATCTTGGTTCCGAGGCAATGACCCAGGGGTGGCAGAGTAAGGGACAAAGCTCATTAGTGCTATCTGAAAAGTTGAGCTGACTTAAAATGGTGGGCCGGCCTCATCATTCCCACATGGGTCTTTAGGTACCAGAGAGAAAAGTAAGAAAACTCTGTGTTGGGCTTACTTTTTGGACTTCTGCTTCATACAGCAGGGGATAATCTAGAACTTCGTCCTGTACATTTCAGGTTTGAGAACTCGGCTTGTCTCAGACTATACACTCCCAAACACCTATGTCATATGTGGACAATCTTGTGCACTCACCTTATTTTGAGAAGAGTATTGATCTGAAATGTGATGAGGCTCTGGTTTATATGGACAATGAAAAGTCTATAACTGATGAATAACTGTTCATTCATCTTCATGGATATAATTGTTTGGGACAAAAACTCATATATGGGGAGATTAACAAACTACAATTGGGCACAAAAGCAAGATTCAGACAACAAACCACAAACCCTAGCACTAGATAAAGACAAGACATGGTCAAGAACTTTCTAGTTCTTGACTTCTGATTCAGATTTCTTCTGATTGAATAGACTGTGTTTTTTAGGTCTCAGTAAAATTAATAATATTCAATGGCTATATAAATAATGCAAATGAGCTAGTTTTTACTCATGCCTTTGACTATTGCCCATTTTAACCTTCTGACTTAAAGCTTCCTTTTAGAAGATTTTCTTGTTAATCACAATATCTTAAGTATTGTTAGTCTCTGTCAAAAACCTTCATTTTTTTCTTCCAGAAACATAAACTGAGAATTTAACAATCTGCTTTGCAGAAATTTTCAGTGAATGCATACAGGAGTTCAGCGTCGAACATATGGGATTCAAACATGATTCTGTCACATAAAATTAGATTAAAAGTAAACTCGAAATGCAATCCCTCTGCGGTGTGTGCATGTGGGCATGCCCACCATGATAATGACTTTTACATTTCAGGTCCAAACATTGTGATTTCTGATGTAAATGTCAGTTTGCATAAAAAATAACTTGGCTTGGAGATATATTATTTTTTTTCCACATGGTTTCAAAAGGTAAATTTTGGTGATTTTAGTGCAGTTTTAATGGTTTTATTGGATTATTATTTCCTTCCTAAGACCAACATTTTGCTTATTTTAAAAAGATTGCTTTTCTTCCAGAAAAATATTCAGGAATCAATCCTTGCAGAAAGTCAAGAACATTTAAGTGGTGAATAGTAGATGATTCTACTCACCAGGTCAAGTCCCTCAGCTATTTGTGGATATGTCTTTTTAAAACAAGACATTTTGATGGGGCTCATACAGAGAAACTCCCACAGAATGGTAGTCATCAGATAATACTGTACTTGAGTTAAGAAAAATTTTAGGCTCAAGTCATCTTGCTATTGTGTGACACAAAATGGTTAGTCTTAGCCAAACACTCATAAAAATGTGCCTGTAAGAGTCTGTTGTGGGCTGGCTGGCTTGTGTCCCTTTCCCTCCCTCCCAATTCTTTGTGGAAATCCTAATCCCCAGTACCTCAGAATGGAAATTTATTTGGAAATCACTTTCTTGCAGATGTAATTAGCTAAAATGAGGTCATACTGGAGGAGTGTGAACTCCTAACCCAATATGACGGGTGTCCTCATGAGCCGAGAGACTTGGACATAGGCACGTGCACAGGGTATCACTACGGGACAACAGGAGTCATGCCCCCATAATCCAAGGAATGACCAGAAGCTGAGACAGAGAGGCCTGGCCTGGATACTTCCCTAGTGCCTTCAGAAGGAGTGTGACCCTGCTGGCCCCTTATCTCGCACCTCTAGCCTCCAAAATGGTGAGAGAACACATTTCTGTTTTTAATCCCCTCAGTCAGTCGTACATTGTTACGGCACAGCTGGAAAACCAATACAGAGCCTTTCTGGAAAACATAAATTTGCTCCTTTCCTCACTTTTTCTGTCTATAACAATACTGAAGTGGCTTGTTCATCAATGAACAGGAACATAGCTTCAAGCCTTAAACTTCTTTAAAAGAACGCTCACCCTCTCCTTTTAGATCTGGTCTCTAAATCCAATGGCTCTTGCTTTTTACTAGGTAGGACTGAATGTGTGAACAAGCTGGACTCTTGGAGAGGGATGGTGATGGTCCTCATGTAGTTTGGAAGGAAAAAGAGTTGGAACCTCAGAACACATCAATAATTCTTTGCCTTTGTGTCCAGGGAAGGGAGGGTGTGCTGAGACCACCTGATGACTCATCTCCAGAATGGCCCCAGGAACTCAGTGGGATGGAACATCTTCCTGTGGCTCTGACTCACCAGCAGTAGATCTAACAGTACCGAACAGTGGCTTAGAGTGTTTTCTGTTTCTCTTAGAAATTATATTATAATATCTAGTGCTTCAGCTCATGTGAAGTCATTCATCGGGACTGCTAACAGGCTGAATGTTTGTGTCTGCTCAAAATTCCTATGTTGACTCCCAAGGCCTTGGTATCAGAAGGTGGGGTCTTTGGGAGGTAGTTAGGCCATGACAGTGGATTGTGAATGGGATTAGTGCCCTTATAAAGGAGAGCTCCCTAGGTAGGCCCTTCTCACATACAAGCACAATGAGCAGATGGCCATCTCTGAAGTGAGAAATGGGCCTTCACCAGACACTGAATCTGCCAGTGCCTTCATCGTGGACTTGATAGCTTCCAAAATGATAAGAAATGAATTTCTGGCATTTAAAAGCCACCCACTCTATGGTATTCTGTTCTAGCAGCACGGACTGACTAAGGCAGAGACCAATGCCTTTTGAAACCTGCCAAGCACAGGATATTGAGGATAATTTGGGCAGTCAAGCTTCCTGAGTGGCCAGTGAACTGGTTCTGCTACTGTTATGAGGAAGACAGAAGAGCACACCAACTACAAGTAAGTACCTAACCTGTGCCCAGGCCCTGGGACAGGCCCTTGATAGTCACTGAATCCTTTACAACAAGCCTGTGAGGGAATATTATCTCCCTTTTACCAATGGGAAATAGTGGTTCAACGTCAGATAACTAGTAAATATCTTCACTAGTTTTCCAAAGCCCAACCTTTTACTCATTGCATAATATCTATATATTTCTGCTTAAAAAAGAGAATTCTACAGGACATGCTACTATTAGCATCCCTGTTGTTGTTACTCTATTTTCCCCAAACACACTAGGTAAGGGAAGTTAAAGACACAAACACACCATACAATGTTTCTGCTACATGATGGCATCTCTGAACTGATTCAGGCAATGAGGATACCTAGGCCCTAACCTTTTATGTATGATCACATATTTTTAAATTAGGAATTTTTAAATGTGGTACAGTAGTATTCTCCCAGTATCTTCCAGAATGCCCATCTGCATCAGGTGGGCTGCTTATAAAGAAATACGAAGTCCAGAAACCTACCCCGCCGGCCTGTCTGAGCAGGAATGGGCAGGGGATGGCTGAAATGTGCATTTTTAAAGAGCCATCCCCCCACCCCCTGCCGCCCTGCAGAGAATCCCTATACAAATTGAAGTTTGAGAGCTCCTGCTGTAAAGGTTGGGGAACCAAAGATTTCTCTGGGAAATTCCTTGCCTGGAGCACACTGAGCTTCTGAATGAAGAACTCCTGCTAGGCTCCCCTGTTACCAAGGGCTGTAGCGGGTGCAGAAGCCCGGAGGTACCAGGCACTCATAAAAAGGACACAACTTCTGCAGGGCTCACATCAGAGAGGAAGAGTTGCAAACTTTGCCCAAAACAGTTTAACAAGCATATCTGAGCTCACCTTAGAGACGAGAGTGTGGCTGTAGAACCATGGGGTGCAATGGGAATGTGAATGTCTTTGTCAGAGAAAACGTCCTGCTAGTTCAAAACAAATCCTGTCATCTCTGTCACTTCTAGCTCATGAAAGATGCAGCCTCAAGTTGTTGCTTCTCTGTCATTTACCCAAGGCGGGCACTGGGTATCATGGGAATGGATAGTTTGATTTCGAGTTGTATGAAGAGAAAGAGCAGAATCAACTACCCAGGTTTGAAATGATCTACCAGCTCCACTGTCTAGCTTAACTGGCCTAACCTCTTCCATTTTTACAAGCAGAAGGAAGTGCTTTGAAGAGTTGCTTGATTTTATTGTACAAATTTCAGTTCACCGGCGTCCCACTTAGAAAATAGTAGTTCCAGGATTCTCAGCAGACTAAAATAAGAGAATTTTACATGTACTTCATGTTCTCTTTTGGAATCCAAATCTGAGTCCAAATTCAGTATAGAGCCATTTACCACATGCTTGTGTTTAAATTTCAGAGTGAGAAAGAAAATTTAAATAGCAACCATTGATAACTATTTGTAGTATTCGTGAAGTGCCACTGTGGCTGGCGCTGGCGAACATCCCCTTTATTCTTCACAACACGTCTGTGTAGGTTTCATTATGCCCAATTGCGCAGATAGAGAATGGGGACCCTGCAAGATGATGTCATTCGCCCTGGTTACACAGTGAATTAACGGGACAGCTAAGATCAGAACCCATGTCTGTGGGATGCCAATGCCTATGTCCTTAACCACTGGACCTCCTGTTTAGTTTATGCTTCTGTTTCACATGACACAGAATAGACATGGTATGTCTTCCTGGAGGGGAGGATGGCAATTCTTCATGGTTTGAGCTTGAGTATTTGTATTGAATGCAGTGTTCAGCATTCCTGAATAGTGATGAGCCAGAATAACTAATAGGGCTGTAGAATACCCTGTAACCCAAACATCACTGTGTCTTCAGTAATTGAAGGGATACCGCCACACCCCCTCTAAGCAAGATGCACTCTGGGCTCCCAGCAGATTGCAATCAGTGGACAGACTCTGTCTCAGCATAGTCTTTTTACTTCCTTGTGTCCTGCCTCCTCTCACTTTGAAATAAGGTACACAGCAACAATGTTCACCAAGAAAGGCACATCTGACATTTTTATTTCCGTACAAATATTCCTGAAGTTATCGATTGAAAGTTCAGAAACAGGGAAAAATTTGGGATGCATTTGAAAATAAGAATAACTCCACGTTCATAAAAAATGTTAGTGTAGATTAAATAACAAGGTACGATAGAATTTTGGCTAATTTGCAATCTATACTCATGGACATTGGGATCCAAAGCCATGTCTCTGTTGGTGAACCTGTGTCATTGTGCAAGGACATGAAATGTTACATTGGACAGACCAAGCTGAGCTCCAGTTATGAATTTACAAAAGGTGGCAATGGTTGGCCTTACTCTGTGAGGGGTGATATTAATATTTATTATCTGTAATACATGGGGGTCATTACAATGTACAAACTGATACTCCCATTTCAGAGATGAGAAAACTGAGGCTCAGAGAGTTTAAGTAGTTTGACCAAGCTGCATTGAGACCAGGTCTTCTGACTTCAGGTTCAGGCTCTTTGCCTTTTCCATAAGGCTGCGCTTCCTAAAGAAGAGACATCCCTGGCTTGTTATGAGGTAGCCTCACTTAAAATAGAAGACCTTAAACATTTTTGCTTTCTCTCTGCTAAAGTTTATGCCATATTTGGATTATGCTGGAATAAAGCCTGACCTTCTAATTCATAGACTGAGGCTTTTTAAAGTGGGCTTCAGGGCTCTGAGTGAGATGTGTGAAAAATGAGATCTGAAGAGCGGCCTGGGGAAGAGAGGATGTGGAGGTGTCAGGCAACTTCTAAAGGCCAGAGGGCCCTGCCTCCTGAGAGCAGAGGGGCCTGGACATCTCTTAGAAGTGCGTCATCTCTTCTTTGTGTCATCTTCAGCCTCAGAATGCTCCTCTCCTCTTATCACTCCGGCTCACTTGAAGTTAGGCAAGCAAGCGAGGATTGGTAAGAATGCTGCCAACTCATCAAACTTTCATACCAATAACGCTGATGTGCATATGGTGCTTTGTGGTAGACACAGTACTTTCTTATAAGTGATTTATGGTGTAATAAAAACAAACATCTCATCTTTTCCTACGGCTGAGTAGTATTCCATAGCATGTATGTACGGCATCCTTTCAACGCAACCCTCTATGGAAGGAGGCTCTGTGTCTACAAGACATTGGTTTGTAATGTGTCTACTTAAGCCTATGCTACTAGGCAAGTTAGAAGCTCCCTGAACACCAAGCAACATTGCTTTTCATTTGATTTTCACGCGTGCCATTTGTGTATCACATATTTACAACGCGCGTAGAAAAAATACTCATAAAATGATTATTTTAAAACAAGTCTGTCGGCCTATGGTGATGTGAATTCATAGAAGCACAACTGCTTGGTAATGCTGAGAGAAATCTAAGCCTTTCGTTTTCACCAGAGAAACATGGAGCTAGTTAGGAGCTGGTGGTCAAAGTGAATTTTATCACTCTAAAACTCCAAATTCACTGCACTAGCTGGCTTCCTTGGCATAACTGTTCATACTAGTAAACTCATTACCGACAGGAACATTCGTACAGAGTTCACTCTCTCTGCATGTGCACGTACGTGTGTGCGTATGCGTGTATACACAGGTGTGTGTGTGCGCATGTGTAGAAGTTGGAATGAAGGAACATCTGATGTATATCTTTTACTATTTGAAATTTTATACACTCTAAGACAAGGAACTGGATAGGGGAAAAAAATAATTATCCAGATTCTTTTCTCTCTTTTTCTTTAAGTGGAATGTCACACCTTGAATTGTATCTTTGCCCAAGTGCTGAAAACAGTTTAATTAAATGTCTCTATTTCAATAAATTCCTTGGGCAAACAGACGACCATAGGGGCACATAAAGAATGTGAGCATTAATTGCATTTGAGATTAGCCCTATTGAATTAAATTCTCACACGCTGATGTCCTTTGTTCTTAGACTGTAAATTGTCAGTGTTTACACATCCACCTATTGATACATTTACGACAAAACAGTCCCTCCCTCAGTATGGGAAGTTTAACCTAGAAAAAAATATCTCCAATCTTAGTAAACATTAAAAGAACCTACTTGGAAGTTATCCCAAAGGAACACTGATGGTATATTTTATCATGGATAGTGCTTTGGGGAGAAACAGCTGGATTCTTTGTCTCCCTAATAAAAAAAATCTTTAGGTAACTCCAGTTCAAAATAAGTATTCTCATATACAATACCAAAAAAAAAAAAAAAAAGGTAAAACCGAAGTACCTAATGAAAAATTCGAATTGTTGATAGATTAATTAAATTCCCTACCTACCCAATGCCGACTGATTCTGTCCCCAGGGGTTGAAGTTGAGAGATGAGGTTGCTAATTAATGTTAATACAGGGAATGGCACAATTAGAGCAAATTCACCAAAGGAGGAGCATCCCTTGGTGAGAGAGCCTGGACAAGAGTGCAGGGGAATTTGCCAAACATGTACAAGCTAGGTAGAACAGAACAACCAAAAATCCTATTACATTTGATTTGACAATGATAATGCCTCAAGTAACATTATAGAGCAACATAAATCAAATATAAAATGCCTATTATTTCGGGATTATGTTTAATCACAATTTTATGACTTCAGTCTAAACTCAACTCCTCAGAGACAGGATATTTCTAGGTTTCCTGATCATAGCTACACTTGTGCAATAGAAGAATACTTAACATACCTTCCTCACCCCTATAAATAGAACAAAATAGATTTTCAGGAAAATGGATATTGCTGTATCAGTCTTTTTAAGTGTTTAACAGGTAGAGTTAACTGTGTGTATTCGTTCTGTCCCAAATGGACACAAGACTTCCCTCTCTGTATTCCATTCTTTGTAATATGATTTGCAGCTTCCCTCATCGAGAAAAGCACAGTGTTTTCTTTACTCCTTGAGGCCGGGATGGCCTGGAACTTGCATTAAGTAACAGAATACAGTAGAAGTGATGTGATCCATTTCCAAATGCAGATCCCCAAGAGCTTCCAGCTTCTGTGTCATCTCACCTTGCTACCATCAAGTGCACATGCCTGGGCTGGCCTGCCGGAGGATGACAGAGCGCAGAAAACAGGGGCCCTCCAAGCCTCAGCACCAGTGAGCCCATTAGAGACCAGGAGAACCCCCAGATGACCCTAAACCAAGCAGCTGGTCTGAAAAATCATGAATAAATAAATTCTCACTCTTTAAATTAAGCTGCTTAATTTGGAGTGCTTTGTTACATAGTAAAAGCCAACTGATGTAAACTTGAATGGAACTACTAGTTTCCTTTAAACACTTACAACATGCTGTTAAATGCAGAATGGTCACAGATAATAATAAAAATAGTAATAATAATAATAATTGTTATTTTTAATGGCCTTAAGCATTCTGTATGTCTTTAGATACAGAAAAATTTCTTCCAAGTTAGAGGAAGAAAGAATAAAAACTGACACTCAAATCCTGGCTCCAACACTTAGTATTTTTGATACTGGCTTAGTATTGTACGTGCTGTGCCCTGATTTTCACAGCTCTCAAAGGCAGGAAATGACGGTGCACCTGTTGTACTGATGTTGATCACTCAAAGGGCTTCTGTGCAATTCACCTTGAGGGACATGGCTGATATCATCACCCAAGGTAAAATATCATAGGTGACAAGTGGCAGACGTATTTTAAATAGTGAAGTACACATAGGACTATATATGTCTTTCTTATGACTTTAGACAATGTTGAATGCCTTGTGATTCCATGTGCTACATGCACTCAGTAATTCCGTGTCCTTCCACTAGTGTCTAATACAGATGGGAAATGCAATTACTTTGCATAATTCACAACAATGATAATATGGCTACGTGGCAAGTATTACAGATCTTACCCTGGGAACAAATTAGCTGCAAGAACGTAAATGACTTTCCCAGGTTCACAGAGTACACAGTTCAACAAAGGAAAGACTTAAGTACTCTTGACTTGGAGTTGATTGCTTTAGCTGCCGGAGACAATGTTCCCCGAACAGGCCAAGCTTCTCATGCATATTGATGAAAGAAATCACAACTTGTTTGAAGTAAGAGTTGAGATGCTAAAAGAAAAGGGGGGGTAGGTTGATTGCTGATCCATCTCAGTATGGGATTAACAAACCTATGATATTGAATGTCACATTTTTTTTTAGATTGGGAAACAGATTTCCCACTATGTCTAGTCATTAGGCAGAACCCAGTTTCCCAGGTTATAGAGTTGAATGTAAAAGAAGGTGTTAATAAGGACCTCATTGATTTTGTAGACAATGAGAGATGTGGTTGAGGGAAAATGTAAAGGTCTCTTGAAGGCATCATTAATTGGCCCCTTTAACTAAGACTTTGTGCTCATCTACTGAGTGTAAAATATAAAGACTATATTGACAAATCTTTAACCTATCCAATGCTGCACAGAATTATGTGCAATGTAGTTCTAGTCTCTTCTCCTCCTTGTAAATTGCCCTCTGGAAATTGCACTGGCTTTTTCAAGAACTCTTTTTGTATATAATAGGGCCATGAACGTGAGAGATGGTGAGCTTCAGGTCTTTAGGCCAAAGCCTTGAGAATAATACTGGTCCTGCAAGTTAATAACTCTTTAACTTTGGACAGGTCACTTAAACTTTTGAGCGTTTATTACAGTTCCCCTGTCTGTAAAATGGTGATAATATCAATTGCTTTGTAGGGTTGTTGATGCCCAGGGTGGTGCCTAAGTAGGCATGGGTGCTATTGTCAGTGCTCAGAGCCTTTTCTGTCTAACTTATCCCTCATTTAGACTCCCGTTACCCTCCTCACACTCCAGACAAAAATATGCTCCTTAAATAAACTTAACTTCTGATTACTTATTATAATTGTCAAAATTATCCCTTGCTTTTGTAGCAATGATGTAAGACATAAATGTATTTTTCTTCACGTTCTTATGTTGGCATAGTATTTTTGGTAGATTCAAGATGGAACAGTTCTAGACACCCAATCCTTTATTTGCTTATTCTTGGTCATTGCATCCAATAAATACTGGCGATCTCTATCCTGGCACGTGAATAGTCTTACGAAAGATTTATTCCTTACTTCAGGCAACTAAAGTAGTATTTGCTGCACATTAGCAGCAAGGTTACCAACCTTTCCAGATTGTGAAGAGAGAAAAAAAAAAGAGCCAAATGACAGCTTTTAATATACAAACAGGGCAGAAAGGAAAGTTGGTCATCAGTGGTGATTTCCACCACACTATGTCACCACAGGTCTTGTCAACCTCCAAGGCAACACTCACATAACAAACTGAAAGTGGTTTCTTTGTAGAATGAAAGAAAGAAAACCCAACTGACTGTGAAGGTTTCTGATGAACCAATGTGAACTCATTTATTCACCCAGAAGTTCCTGACTGAGTACAACAACCCGAAGCCATACAACAGGATTTGTTTGATGTCTTGCCTGTTTGTGGTTGGAACTTTCGCAATTGTGTTATGGTTTTCAGATTTTAAGTACCAAATACATAAAAGTTTATAAAAAATGCTGTTATTTTCTGTAAGGACTAAGCAATTCCTCTGTGTGACTTCACACGCAAACATGCAGCTTTAAGTCAATATAAACCCTTAGCTCTGTTCCTTTTGTGATTGTAGAGATTCCTGCTCTCAGAGTGCTCCACTCTGCTTTAAACAAATTCTAGTTTACTCAGCCTTCTATCTCTTGTCCTGTTATAATTTCATGCAAGTGACATATGCTTTACCTTAAATCGTCTAATTTTAGGTAGTATTTACCTAAATTATAAGTAGTACTGAGGAACAATGATTAAAAACATTAAACAATTTTATCATAAAACTTCTAGATATATTTAAAAAAAACAGAAATAGTGCAATGAATACCCATTAACAGGCCACCGAGCTGCAATAATTACATAGTTTTTTGCCATGAATTTTCCTAAAACTAAATTTCATAAACAGCATTACATTTGTAAAGACTTAGAGATTCTCTGCACCAATATCATCAGAACTGGATATTAGCATTCATTTTTCTGGTGATGTTTTAAATAAACGGATATGGATGGAAAACAAAGCACTATTTTTCTTTTTCCCACAGTTTAAAATGAGATGAGACTTGCAGTGAAATTTTCTCATTAAGCTATTTTTTCCTTGGTGTGTTTCTGCAGGAGCATTAAAGTGCACTCCGGTTGCAGATCGATGCGGTACTGACTAAACATAGATTTACTTACGCGGTAGACTGAAAGGAGCCGTGTTGGACAAATGAGTAAATAATGTCTCTTTTAACAAGTTCATAATTATGTATTTATTACATGAACTCTTCTACAGTAGCTCCAGGGAATTATTACAAATCCTGCCTAAACAATGCTTATTCTTCTAACAACCAAACCATATAATACTAGGGCATGAAGCACTTGAAGAAAACAAACCAACAAGAGTCATATGTTACTTTTTCTTCCTTCTTGAGAAGGGAGGTCAGAACGGGTGAGATTCAGCAAAACATTGTCGGGGGCTGGGGGAAGGTAGAAGAGGGCGGGGGGAACAAATGGTGATGGAAGATTACTGGACTTGGGACAATGAACGCACAATACTGTATACAGGTGATATATGATAGAATCGTACACCTGAAACCTATATAATTTTATGACCCAATGCCACCCCAATAAATTCAATTTAAAAACCAGGGAAAGGAAAACCACTGTCTGCAGAGACCAGTGAAACCTAAAGAAATTCATTTGTCCTGTGGTATTTGCCCTGTGTTCTATCAGTGAGGAAGGGAAAATAAAATATTACACAACCATATTATCTAAAATTAGGTATAAATATATACGCTAAGTATAATGATATCTATAACGGATATATACTATAAAGCCATTCACATATTATTTAAATAAAATATGAAACAACCAAAAGTGGCCTCCTAACAGAGAACAAGCCAAAGGAAAAGGAGAAAGGGATAAACCCTATACTTAATTTGCATATCACCACCCCTTGGTGCTTGTGAATGCTGTCCTTCATGTTTGGAATTCTTTCCCAACTCTATTCCACCTTCAATTTCTATTCAATTTTTAAGACATGGATCAACTGTATCACTTCCTGTTGAAAGTTTTCCCTAATTGATCTTCTTGGCCCATCCTTATTCTCCCTGTTAACTGTAATAAGAGCTAACATTTCCCGAGAGCTTCCTAAAATGCTAAGCGCTATCTATGCTTTATCTGACTGACACGTCCAAGAATCCTGTGAAGTGAGCACTTATCTTGTCCCATTTCAGACACGTGCAGACAGGTTTCAAGAGATGAGGAGACTTACCTACAGCCATGCTCGGTAAAAATTCCTGGTGGAGTCCTTCTCAGAAAGAAGGGTGACATTAGCCTCCCAGGGTTTGTGGGAGAATTTTATATATGTCTATGTTAAAATTTCCTCTCACTTTAATCCCCAAAGTCACTGTTTTGACAATGTACTGGAGATGGATTTTAATCAAGTACGATAAGACATGACTATCACAAAGGAAGAAGTTTACACTCAAAGTTCCCAAGAAACAGGGCCACGTGGGAAGCACCCAGGAGGCAGAATGGGTGAGCGGAATGACTGTCAAGAGCCTTTATTACGAGCTCGTGGGCAGGAACGGGCAAGGCAAAGTAGATATGCCGAGTGAGTTTAACACTAGACAGTTTGAATAATTTCAGTGGACTCTGGGCCATAGGGGTGTTTCTAGTTGTTTCGTACCTGGTCCCGGGACAATTTAGGGTATGGAGGGGGTGAATATTGGCTTGCTGAGTGAGAGTTTGCTGAAGGAGGTGGTTGGGGCTGAGATCCCTGCATTGGTTGGTTTGCCTATGAAAGCCGTGTCCCCAAGCAAGTTGTTGACAATGTTTAGGAATTAGCTACCTCTGGGAGGAGCAGTCTCTCCAGAATTAGCAAGGCCTCAAGGTGTCAAAGCATCATAAAATAAAAAGACTTAATGGACATACTCACCTTACCAGAAAACTAAAGCTACGCTGCTGGCAATGGCTGCTCTGAATTCCCTATTACATTTTTGGGCAGAAGATTGTTTGTACAGCCCTGTGTGGGGTGTTCAGTAGCATCTATGGTTGCTACCTGCTAGATGCCAGTACGTAGATCCCACAGCAATGTGACAATCAGTAATGTCTCCAGGAGCAAAACCACCCCTCAGTTGAGAACCAGTGTTCTAGATAATCTATAATTTAGTTTGGTCATGTTTTCATAAAGCTCCTTTTGTTATGGATCCTAAAAGCCTTTCATCATTCATGTTTGAAATCATCTTTAATGGAAGAGAAACGGCCTCAGCGTCCCTGGTCTCAGAGAGGAAGATGAAGTCACAACGTATAAGTTGCTAAATGGCAGATGTAAGATGAGCCTTAGCAGCTGGAAGGACAATCGTGAACTCATCCTGGAATAAATCAAGAAGTGGTCCAGGTGCATCTCTTCTTTGGAAGGCGGGATATAGACTTTCCCAAGTTACTCTTGTGCTTTGGTGAGGGGAGAGGAAAAACAGGCCTGGACACTTCCCTAGAACTCCTCACCTGCTCAGCCTGCCACAGGAAAGCTTACATAACAAGTAGGCCACTCCAGCTTTTTCTTTCTTATTTTCTTATACAAGATGGACATTAAATAATAGGCAGGCTTTAAGCTGACATCAATACTGGATGCAAGACCAAGGCAAGGCGCATCATGGCCGTTTTGAGATTTTCCACAGTAAGATGGGCCATATGTTCAAAAATATGAAATCACATCCCTGGGGATGGATCTGAAGTGCAACCTGGAGGCACTTGATTCTTCAGTTCTCCTGTTTGCTGGAATCTGATTTAGCAGTGGCTGGGAAACTATGCAGGTGAAGTCAGAGCACCAAATGGAAGCTCAAAAGAGAAAGCCCAATGCAGATAAGGATCAAAGCAACACATATTCTTCCAGGGAACAGATAGATTTAGCATACAATAGAATGTTTTCATCTCATATTTACCTTATCTTTATGTTATCTGTGATCACTAAATATTTCATTCCTTTCATGGAAAAGATGGTCATACCTGACCTAGAGATGAGGCAATTGAGTTTAAAATATCACACATGATCACTAAATGTTTCATTCCTTCATGGAAAATATTGTTATGCCTGACCTAATGTTGAAGAAATTGAGTTGAAATTGTGTTAAGGACTCGTTGTTGAATTTTTTATTTACCTACCTTTCAGATTTCTAGTTGACTGTCATGTTTTGACTCATAAATTGAAAAAGAGTATTTGCCAAAAGATAAATGTTCATTAAAGAAATATTTGTTGAATATATATTTTGGGAATACAGTGCTGAACAAGGCAAAATTGGCTCTATAAAACTTGTATCCTGAAAGCAGAGGATAGAAAACTTGTATCTAATTTATTACAGTGACAGAATTTATAAAACTCTCT
This sequence comes from Macrotus californicus, assembly GCA_007922815.1. Taxonomy (NCBI): domain Eukaryota; kingdom Metazoa; phylum Chordata; class Mammalia; order Chiroptera; family Phyllostomidae; genus Macrotus; species Macrotus californicus. Next base: position 8,855 of record VMDR010014332.1, on the reverse strand, counting down.
CTCCCAACCTGCTCATGGGGTTCACCTGGCAAAAGTAACTAATCCCTTTGAATTAAATATCTGAATTTCATGTTCATTTGAAAAAATCCACTTCAAACCCAAGGCTTTTAGAGGTTCACGTCTATGGGCTGTGCTGTTTCTGGGACTCTGGTATGTGCTGGGGATGTTCCACAGAGCTGAAAAAGAATGTGAACCTGAACTAATTAAAATAGTGATTGAAGGAAAAGTCTTTATTTTTTATTACCAGTGATACACTCCCACTTCAAAATGGATAATTGAAGTAAGTGGTGGAGAGAGAAATGGCTTATTGATTTATGTATTTTGTTGTTGCACTTTTATAGACTTTACTTGGCATAGTAAAGCAGTTATACCTTTGAGCTGTAAAACGCAGAGGAAATATTTATTTCACATGGCGTGGAATGCACATTCTGCTTACGGCTGGCCCTGATTCTCTGGAGGATTAGGTCCACTTTTATCCACATTTGCTTTTGGTTTAGACTGAATAGCTACCCTTTTTGTTTATCAGCTTAAAGTATTTATGATTCACAGAAAGCTGGAATTTTGTATATAGAGGATTTGCTAAAGTTTTGCTTTATTTCTCCGTCTCTCTCTCTCTCTTTTTTTAATTTAGGAAGGTACCTATCCCTTTCTAGAAAAAGTAAAAACCAAAGTAATTATTTTCTTTACTGCTTTAGTAAGTGTAAACTTATTGAGCGTGTTTCACAGTCACATGCTTAACTGCATGATGCAGATAAACAGACGCAGTAATTTTGCTGAGCCCTTCGGAAAAAATGGTGGCAGGGAATCATGCTTTAATGGACCCCTCTCTGGTTCCACCCAGGGCAGTGACAGGTAAACTGTAAACAAAGAAGGAAAAAAACACAGAGATAAACTCGTATAAAATATGAAGAAGTAGTTAGGAGATATGGAGTATAAACTGAAGGGCTCCAACATGCATTTGATAGGATTCCCAGAAGGAAAAAAAAAAATGGAGAAAATAGCAGAGAAGAAACTTGCAGAGGTAAAAGTAGAGAATTTTCCAGAAGGAAAGAAAAACGTGAGTCCCGAGTTTGGAAATAACTGCGATGTTACATCACATCCCCAGCCCGGGGATAGCCTTGTGTAAAAACAATTTAGAACTGAGACAGCAATATTAGAACGGCATGTTGGAGGGACCATCAACAGGAGATTTAAAATTAATGGGTATTGTCTTGCAAGTGAAAAGCACTGTAATAAATATACTACCTTAATGTTTATTCTGGTGAATCTCAGGACAAAGGAGAACTAATATGACACAACACTTATTTCTCACAAACTCTGGAAAACAACAGGAAGTTATCATTTGAGATAAAGTAGTTCTGTGATGCTTTCCAGAAAGAATACAAATGCATTCTTTCAGTGATCCCATTCATAATGACTGTGTCTACACGCTTCTCTTCTGTATTCTCATTGTCATAGTCCTTTGTTTCACAGACTCAATGGGATCTAGTAAAGCCTGGATCTGTTTTAAAGAGAAAGACATACGGTAAACGTGGGCCTTCCTAATGAATCCTGTATTTATAAATGTGCAAAGCCATTTAATCCACTGCTTTGGAGGAATTCGAAACCACAAGGGTTCACAAAGAGTGAACTGAGGCTGTCTGATCAAGGAAAGTGGTGATTTTTCTCTAATGCTACCAGGCATGACAGGCTAAAAATAAGATTATTTTCTACCGCTCGTGGACAGCTCCATTTTTTAAAATTTTTATTTATTGCTTTGAGAGAGAGAGAAAGGGAGAAAGATACTGATTTGTTGTTCCACTTATTAAAGCATTCATTGGTTGACTCTTGTATGCGCCCTAACCAGAGATCAAACCTGCAACCTTGGTGTATCAGGACAACGCTCTAATCAACTGACTTACCTGGCCAGGGCTCTATTTTGATTTTCTGTTGTAATAGAAAAGGACCCATATTGTTAGAGGCCTTCATCTGGGGCTCTGCCTTTCACCTTCATCTATCCCTAGGGTCTGCTATTTTCATTTCCTAACCACTACCCATCCCACTGAAGAGTGTTCTAGAATAGCTGCCTCCGTCGCCTCATCCAGCTTCCCACTTAATGAAGTCTAATGTTTTTCCTGTCTCTAGCATTTTCTTGTGTAAAAACCTGTGCCTTTCTTGCATCTAAGAGAAGTTGCATACTTTTTATTTAGCAAAATTAATATATCAATATGATTTCCTTTAACTCTAGATAAGCCAAAATATGCTGAGGATTGTGTGCTAGAAATTCTTGAGAATTCACAAAGAATTTTCAATTATTCTGACCTTCTTTTGAAGAAATTTACAATCTAACTGAGAAACGAAGGTAGAGCATTAATTCATCTGGAGAAACTAGAGCTACGTGGCAATATGTAAGTGACAGAATGGAGAAACTAGTAACAGTTTTAGAGCCCACCAGTCATTGAATTATCAAGTTTTTGTCCTATGTAGTGTCTGTCACGTTGACTTCTTAATGATGATTTCATTGATGGATGCTGACTATGAGCTTCCAAATGCAGTTAACTAGGTGCTCAGGAAATATATTTGGTACCTTTATCATCATTTGTACCTCTTAAGATCTAAAAAGCGAGATGGAAGAGGCAATACATTGTCTTCCCCAAAGGTACTAAGATATTTTTTGTTGTGTTTCATTCTCTGGATAACAGCAGTGGCCTTGACTGTGAAGTTACTTCCAATTAAACACCCCAGTCTCAGGCACAGACAGCTCCAGGAGAAGTCGACTTCCTGTTTTCCTTATTGACATTGCCAACAACTGGGCTGTCTCCTCCCTTGCTGCGCCAATGTCAGTGTATTCAGGAGGTGATTCATTTCTGTCGCCTGCATCATAATCAGCCTCAGCATCCTATCACCTCATGCATCACTGTCAGACCCCCTGACTCCTTGCTATCTTGGTCCCTGTAAGAGGTCTGGAGATCAAATCACACCCGATAGTGAAACCCAGAGCCACAGCAGCCTGCGTGAGCTGGCGAACCACGAGGGGCACATTTCTGTATGCTAACGTTATGCAGCCTCCCTGACAGCCCTTGACAATGTTGCAGTTTTCCCAGGAGCACCTTAATGGAATTGATGTTAATCACTTTGGTAGATTTCTGTAATAGAATCAGTCCATTGTCAAGTGCTGCTGCATCTCGGGCCACCCACCAGAACCTTCTCCTGAGGCTTTCCTGCCATCACTGAGGCCCACGCTGTGGGGGGCCCTGGCCACGTTCTTTCCCTCCAACATCCCTGTGCAGCGTTGTTCATGCTGAATGGGGATGTGGAAATGATGTGGCATTTGTCATTGACACAATGAAAACATTTCCCTTGCTACCCCAAAGTTGAATGTTCCTGAAATCGCATAAAGTAAAAAAGCAAAGCCATCAATTTCCATGGAATTTTTTTGATCTGTCAGACCCTTAAATTACCTACCAAATCATAAGAAGTAACACATCGAATCTAAAATAACAGTGACATACAGTACAAGCAGTGCCACTCTTGCTGCTCGGGGTGCTGCCTCTACAAGGCACACCGCAAAACCAACACTGACATGTTTCACCCTTCTTCATTTAAAGCGCTCGCAGGTACTGGTGCAGGTCTTTAGTAAAAGCAGAGCGGTGTTATGCGAACTTTCAAAAAGCAGAGAATACCTGTATACCAGAAGCCATTTCGACTTATTCTTCACCTCCAGTCAATACAAATAATCCTTCAAACCTACACAAAGAGGAACTCTTTAGCAAATTAAGAACTCTGTCAACTCAGTCTATCAGTTGAGTTTATTTTCCCCAACTATGCAAACTGTCATGCCTCTACTTAATAAATCTCCCCTTTTTTTGGTCTCAAACTTTCAATTCTCCACCATCAGACCTTTATTCAAATAAAGACAGCACTAAAGATAGACTGCCGCTAGTTAAGCTGAGCACAAGAAACATAGACCATCATTCCAAGCTTCTCCTCCCAACTCAGTCTGCTCTATAACATGTGGATTTATTGTTCAGGAGGGCATGGACTCTGAGTTGTTAATGAACTTGAAAATAGTTCATTGCTACATATCCTTACCTACTGTGTCTGAGGCTCACAATGCACAAATAGTAGTCATTTGTCTGGGGTTAGAGCTTATATCAAGGTCTGAACTTTACTTCCACCAGCTGAGTTAATGGCCTTATGCCTATGAGTAGTCAGTGATGATGGACATGACTTTGATTGTACTGGGAAGAGATTCTGGGAACAATGCATTCCAGTTTCCTCCTGGTACAGACTAGCATTTGAATAACAGGTTAAGGGACTTGCTCAAGGCCATCCAGCTTTGTGTGAGTGTGTATTTAAAATATTATTTTGGAAATGCGTTTCCAATGCTTCAGCTCTTCTTGACTTTGGAGTTCCCAAAGAGTATTTCCTGAAGCATGTTCAGAGGATAACTCTGGAAACTTGTAGAACGTTCTTAACTCAAGAGAGAGATCCTACGTATGCTCAAGAAGTTAGTCTGGAGAAGAAAAAAGAAAGGAAGGGAAAACTTTACTGAGCATCTCTTAAGAGAAGTGCATTCTATTGACCAGTCAGGGTAGCATTAATTGAGGGCTTACCAAGGGCTAGGCTGTTCAGACTGCTCTGTGTAAATCATCCACCCATGTAACCCTCAAACAGCCCTATGGAGAAGGACTATTTTTACCATCCCCATTTGACAGATAAGAAAATCATGGCCAAGCCACCCAGTGAACAAGTGGCGTAGCACGATTCACACCAAGGCACCATGTTCTCTTACCCACAGGAGACCTTGTCATCTCTCTGTGGAGTGGGTGTTATTGGTCCACATTTACAGATGAGGAAATTGTCTGCTCATAGGAATTGTGTGACTAAAGTCTGGGAGGTGAAAGTGGCAAGATAGGAACTGTAGTCTACCCCTTTAAATTCTGCCAGGCATTTCCACAATGTATCGATCAAAAAAAAAAGAAAAAAAGAAAAAGATGACTTACAGCACTTTAACCCTGACCTACAGGCGTTGAGTCTAAACCAGTTCAGCAAATGAAGTAATAGAAAGACTAGATGCTGCAGCAACATACATAAATGTTTGGATTGCCCTGCCTCTCTCCCTGTTGTGGAGGGGAGATTAGGCAGGCTTTAGCTGGGGTGTTAGGCCTGGTAAAGTTCCTCCTGGGCAGGGTATAAACCTTCTACCGTGTCACTAGTTCCCAGATTTCTAACGTAGCTTCCAGCAGAAAGGCTGCTCAACAAGCATGTAGCGGATGAGATCATAACACCAGCCTGGCATGTCACCGTCCCAAGCTCTCCACGGTAGGTAGGATCTACTATTTTGTTTGACTCATGAAAGAAATTTCCTGTGGGTCATTATCTGAAAGAAGTACTCTGTCTGTTGGTGGTGGTGCATCTTAAGGCAGCTGTGCCCTAGGATAAAATGAGAACAAAGATTTCATCTGAATTCACGCTAGAAATTCAGCTTCAGTGTGTGAATCCCAGCTCCGGCAGGGGGTTGAACAAACAGTCACAATATGACCACGGTCTTACACGGAAGATGTGTAACTTGTCAGAGCAGTGAACTCTCTTATGAAATGTGTGCGAGGGTGATGCTGTTCAGGCAGAAGGCTGGTCAACAGTACACTTCCCTGAAGATATCTTTCAATTACAGAGGCATTGCAATTAGAAACAGGGAAAGGCTGGAGGCAGTCCCCGATTTATTTCCTCTGCCAAGGTAGACACAGCCTGAAATCTTGTTTCATATAAAACACCTTCCAAAACCTAGCTTGCCCGATTTCATGTGGGAGATTCTAATAATGATGTAACCCATGGATCCCCCTAGTATCACCTGGATTTTTATGTAATTGAACTACATTTTTCTCAAGTAATATCTGTCCTCCAATTTTATCAAATCATTTTCCTACTTTATTTCCAGAATCGGAGAACATTGCTCCTGGAAGGACACTAAAAGATCATCTGGCCCAAGTCACTTTTTGTAGAAAGGGGAACAATGAGAGTCTGAATTGAGGTTTTCACCTGCTTCAATACGCATTCTCTGAATGAGGACTGTTAACCAATCCATTACCTTTCCATTACATATGACCAGTGCTCACCATTTTACAGATTGTGAATCTAGGCTGTTAGACTTTATAATTCTGGTGCCAGAAAAAATATCCTTAACAACTGAAACTGCTACAAATGCTCCCTGTTTACAGCTATTATGTTTTGTTAAATAGAATTTGATCAGTGCTAGATCTCATGCCATACAACAATGATAACTGTTTTATAGGAGACAATTAAATTCAAAATATTTTTTTCTCTGCAAAGACATCTGCATGAAAAATAACATTCAGAGAGCAGTTCAACATTTATAGCATTCAGCATCAGCTACAGATATTTGCTTTTGTGGACATAGGGCTTTCTTTTATATCTCTAAGATTTTACATTTCTGGTTGAAATACTCCACTCAGTATTTTGAGGCTAAATGTATACTTACTATAGGCAACTGGAGAACAACGTATAGACCAGAAGCATCACAGCAATTTGCCAAAATATGGATACTACGTTTTATTCTTGGCCTTTGCTATGGATTAGAAGTGTGTCACTGTCCCCTTCTTCCATCCCCAATTCATAAGTTGAAGTCCTAACCCTCAGTGTGACTGCATTTGGAAATAGGGATATTAGGGAGGTAATTAAAGTTGAGTGGGTGAGGCCCTAATCTGTTAGGGCTGGTGTCTTAAACACAGGAGCACACAGACGAAAGGCCATGTGAAGACACAGCAAGAGGGTGCCATCTGCAAACCAGGGAGGGAGCTCTCACCAGAAACCAACCCTACCAGCACCTTGATCTTGGACTTCCAGCCCCGTGAGAAAACAGATGTCTGTTGTTTAAACCACCTAGTCTATGGCACTGTATTATGGCAGCCTGAGCTGACTAGCACAGTTATGGAGTCCCCCTCTTTAAGTCTGAAAGCCTGATGGCACTCGGCAGAGAGGAGAGCATAAGGTGAAATATGGAAAAGGTTTCACTGAGGTCTGGGTGGGTGGAAGATCCCAGCAGCAGGGCTGAGCTTTTCCCAGCACTGCAGAAAGTATCAGAGATGACAGCACATCGTGGAACTGGCCCCGAAGCTCCCTATTCCTTCCATCCTTTCCGTCTTCCCTATAGTCACAGTGATAGTATTTCCAATTTCATTCCACCCTGTCAATTCATACTTCTGAGATGCGACAGGGGTGGTATCAAAGCATTGAAACACCAAACTCCCACATCACTAGAATATGAAAGAGCAGAAGCCAACAATTATTTTTATCCCATCAGAGATGTGGGAATCCCTCTATTTATCAGACATACCACCATGCATCTGACTAAATCTATGAGCAAATTAGCACAGGCCAACCAATGGGATTGTCTCCCTGTTCAATAGCTGGTGTTTCCCTACTTTTACTGTAGCTTGGATCAATCCATGCAATAGAAGTTCCTTTTCCATCAAATACAATTGTGTGGCAGCTAGGGGTTGAAAGGAAATGAACCAAATAAGGGCATATTTGAGAAATGTCTGTAGAATTATGCCAATTCTTATAACGTCAAGCGATTTTGACAAGCCGTCTGAAGTCTACTAATCACTTGGGTAAAATTCGGGAGCTTGCTGCAGTGAGTTCCGAACTCCAATGGTAAGCTAACTTGACAGGTTTACTGCAGTCCTGGCAGCAGTGGATACGGCCGGGCACGGCCTCGAAGGAAAAGGTCAATGTTGACTGTCCGGGGGCACTCAGTATCTTCAAAGGAAATTTCCCATTGTTACATTTGGATACACTTCAATAGAAAATGCTTAGCCAGATTTGGTTTCTTGTTCACAAGTTACAGATGAATGACAGTTGACAAGAGGTAAAGGTACAATCTCACATCTTTCTGTAGCACGCACTAGGCGTTGTGGTTTTCAAAACACAGCTGGCTTTGAAAACAATCGTATAGCCTGTTTTTCTGCAGCTGAACTAAAAAATTTTTTAAAAGTTCTATTTGGTGAAAAAAAATCCTCTTTCTTATAAAAAAATAACAACAACAACAACAACAACAAAAAACATTCCTGTGCTCCACGCCCTAATTATAAAAAACAGAAATGAAAAACTTCCCCAAAGTTATTCAAGTTAATTATGGTATGGAATGGGGCCCAGCTCTCTCTGTTTTTCATAGTGACAAAATCCATTTCATCAGAGGCAGAGTGTCTCAAAGGTTATCTGTCTTTGGACTGCAAAGAAGGTTGAGGGGTATCTATTTTAATATGTCAGCATCAAAGGGAAATTTGTTCTCATAGCCTTGAGATGCTCCCATCACACAAAACAGACACTGTGAGCACAAAGTGGGTTTGGCTTTGGACCGGCTCTTCGGAAAACCTGCTCTTACTTCTGCTGAGTCTTCATTTAACTACGGCTGCTGTGGGCTCCCCTGGCTTTTCCAAAGCTGAACCCTAGTCAGCCTCCAAGTATAGTTCTTTATGTGAGGACCTTGGAGTGGGCTCTCTGCCATGTTTCTCAGAACATGTGAGAAACATCTAGAATGCCTTCTGAGACGGTGGCTGATACAGACGACACCACAGGCTGTGCAGCATGAACCTAGGGTTTCCTTGCCTGCGTCTCACGGCTCTCAGTCTCTCCTACGGCACTGAGTTTTTTACTGCGTTTTCTCATTTCACCCTTGTGATAATTTTATGGGGAAGTTACTCTATCACCTCCATTTGGTAGACAAGGAAGCAGAGCATTTGTGAGTTAAGGAACCATCCAATGGTTAGCAAGAATAATAAGGTAGACTTACACTACCATGAAAGGGAAGTCATTTGTTCAGATGTGGTACATGACTAAAACAATTAATTTTC
>VMDR010014331.1:0-23713 GCA_007922815.1 Macrotus californicus | reverse complement strand
TGGCTCAAAAGAGGGCTTGGAGTGTTTTCACAATGACAACAGGGAGCAGTCTCATCCTGGTCAGCTGATGCGGTGGCCTTTTTCCACACTTTCTCCAACCAGTACTGTATTTAATCTTTTCCCAGTTTCTCAGTGACAATTTCACCGTTAATCCTGTGTTCTTTGCTCAGACCCTGCATCCTGATGATCTGTAAATGGATTTTTCTTCACTTTCCAGGGCACCTGTTAGTCTAAGTTCCTTACCCATCTCCCTACTGGCCATTACAAGGGAGTTCCTCCTTCATATACTGCATCCTGACTCAGTAAAGCACTCTAAATCATGCTTTTATTGAAGGAAAGACCTCCCGTAGCTCTTTTCTGCTTTCAGCCATTTATTCTTTATATAGTTAAGTATTTTTACAAATGTGTATTTCTTATTCCTACAGTTCTATATATACATACCAGATGAGAAAAGACTATGCAAGTGGCCAGGGAAATATTTTAAAGCACACATCTCTCTAGATTAAACTGATTATGTATGCATCTTGAAATATAATGCCCAAAATACACAAGTTTCTCAAAAGCAGTCATTAAGCAACATATCTGGATAATTTGGTGATGAACTAACACCAAACCCAAGTAAAAGAAAAATGGGCCAAGGTCAAACCACTCCTCACTCTGCAACTCTGTTACACACACTCACTTCCCCAATATATCCCAGTTTTAATAACCCCCCTCTCAAACTTACCAAACTTCGATACTGGCCCTGGAACAACTTTGAAGTCCGACTGTGGGAAGGCTGGGATCCCAAGGAGTCAAAGGACTTTGTCCGATGAGACGAGGGCCGGGCACACACAGAGTCACTTCCCAGTCCAATGTCTGAAAAGGTCATGAAAGGAGAAGAGTGAGCCGAGACGCCTGACACCATGCACCCTCACCGCACACCAGACTCTAAACTGGGGCAGCCCCCGAGGGATGCACCGCAGGCCACAACAAAGCAGACCATTTATATGCAGTAAACAAAGCGCAGATTCTGTCTTCTAGAGAAATGACTTGCACACTCATTCCCCAATCACCTGTCCAGAAATTAACTGGAGATAACTATTACTTCTTCTCTCGAATAATTTTCAATTTTGTGAAATGTTCCGTAACTTGTTTTTAATACTGCCCCTTCATCTGGAAAAAATAAACCTCTCAAATTCAATTACGTAGCAGAGCACCACCCAGAACTCATTCCCAGTACATCACCACCATCGCCTACTTCTCCAGGATCACGCTTCTCATAGTAAGCAGCAAGAATTATTTGGCAAGAAAAGAAAAAGACTTACTTAAACCCAACAGAAAATCCCCATGTATTTTTCCAACAGACCCTCCTGAGGATTAAATTATCAAAATGAAGACAGCCCATGCTTTACTCACCTCACAAAGCTGGTGAAAGGATCAAAGTAAACAGCTATTAAAGGGCTTAGTTCTCTCTCTCAAGTCTCTTCATGATTTAGACACTCCACTTAGGCCAACCAATAAGTAAATGTTAGCAACCCACTTCTTCGGAGTAATTTGATTTTTTAAAAAAGGAGGCCATGAATAGTTCCTAAGTAAACCACTATTCTGAGACGCACATGCCTAGCCATTTCCTAAAGCTACACGGGAGCCTTCTGTAAAAAATATCCTTAAACTGATGATCTCCAGGTCTGTTTTCCTGGCAGATGTTTGGATTGGCTTATATAGTATCTTACAAAATTTTTGAGTTAGTTGTCAACAACTAAAAGTCTGACGACACCACAGGGAAACACAAATTTCCAGTTGTTCTTGAAGCATAGGCAGCCCCTGGATAGCCATTCCAGCAAAAAAAGTGCTGTGAGGGGCACCAGAGCGGTTCCCGAGTGCAGAGGACCTCCAAATCAGGGCTGTAGCCCAATGTGTTCTGACTCAGTTCCTCCCAGACACAGTGAGGTGAGTACACCCCATCTGAAGTGCCAGAACAAAAATGGGAAGAAACCATGACAAAATAAACTTAAGAGGTCTCTGATCAAAAGAAACATATCAAAATCTAATTTTCCACCAGAAATCTGAAACTAAAGTCTATAAATAGAAAAATAAAAATGACTTTAAAACAAAAGAGCCATTAAGTCCTTCTTTTAGACGCACAAGATAGAACTTCTCAGAGCTCATGAGACAGGCATAGAGCCTCCCTCAGAGGAATTTGCACAGAACCTCTCACTGTCTTCACTTGGGTCTGGAGCCCAGAGGGGCACACTGTGTCCCTACCTCCACTCACCCTTCTCCATGAGATATGACTGGGGCTCAGAACGTGGTAAACCAAGTACCCTGAGCACATACTCTAATATAATAGCCCTTAGGAAACCTGGCCCAGGTGTTAGTTTAGAGGCCAATTCACTGGCTACTCCATTGTCATGGTCACACCTCAAAAAAAGTCACCAGATCTGCTAAAAATTTTTGTTTTAATAAGCATAATAAAAATCCAGAGAAAGGTGCTTCTAACTCCAAGACAACCCGTGAGTGCAGCCACATAAATGAGATGTTTCTCCTCTGCTCTATTTTCAGGTAACAACTGCTCTGCCCACAGAAAGGCAAACATCTGATAGCCACCTGAGGACCTAAAAGGGAAGGTTCTATTCGAGTAAGAAAAAAGAAATCACAGCAAAAGTGACAACTAAAAATTTAATGCAATAAAAGCTTATTTTTGAATTCGATAATGCTCATTTTGTCTTGCTAAAAGAAAAGCAAAGGTTTTTGCCCTTTTGTCTCCATACCCCCTCAATTCAATTTAAAAAAGGTCTTACCTGCTGTTACTTTATTTAGAGTCACTAAGGAACTGAGGACCTTGTTAAAATTCTGCCCCTGATACAAATCATTTGCATCAAATGTCTGAAAGGAAAAATTAAACAAAATTAATAGAGTCTTGTGTTGGGTGCAGGATAAACAAAGTTCTCGCAGCAATGACAGAACCACACACAGGATTTCCAGATGAAATCCTAGAGATGCAGCACAACCTGAAAAAGCAGGACCAATGAGCTCAGCCTCTGGTCTGGGGATGGGAGATCCAACAGAATTCCCTTACGAGTACCTTAGTCCTGGGCCTGAGACTGACTCCCCACCCTCCTTCATAACCTGGATTGGCTGGCGTCCCTTCCCAAATTAGGGAGACAATTCTGCCAGCACTCAGGGAATGCTGGAGTGGTTTCCCAATCCTTCTCTCCTTAGATTAAGGCATAATACAGACTTCCTCTCCTCCTCAGTCAATTCCAAAGCTAACGGCAGCAAGAGAGAAACATGAGCATCAGAATGGATGTGAGAGTAAAATGAGGGGAAGACAAAAAATGCAGATTCCAGAATCAGGACAGGTATGGGGGAAGGGAGTCCTTGACCCTCAGGGCAGAGAGCTCAGGCCAGACCAGTGCTGTCTAACCTGAAATTCCTCCAATCTGGGCAGCCTACAGACAAGGGGAAAGACATCAGTCCCAGTGTGAGCATGCACACACACACACACACACACACACACACACACACACACACACAGGAGCTGAAAAATAAGGCACAGTAGCTTGTTCAGAAGCCTTACTGCTAGTCTACAATGTGTATGTACACATACATACACACAGAAACACAAATCATTCCCAAATACTATCTGAAGATTACATGTAGCTTTTCACCACCAAATAACCCCCACAGCAAAAATTCAATAGTCAAATCATCCACAATCCTGCCAGAAAAATTATGAAAAAAATTCTTTCAAAGATGCAAATAACAGACAGAGTATTTAGATACCAAAATGTAAATGTGTTAACACACTTCACAGAAATGAACAAACATGACTAGACATCTAGGAATGAACTATCAGCAAAGGAAGGCCCTGACTTCCTCTCCCCATTCACTGCCACCTCTTTCCCCATTTGGTCAGTTCCTCTATCTCACAGGTCCTCCTAGAGCCACCCCCACCTCCTTCTGGCCTCCCGACTCCCACCCCCTCTCCTGGCTAACTCTTACTCATCTGACTTTTTCCCAGCCTCACTTCCTTAACCAAGACTCAGTGAGGTCCCCAACCAGGCTCCACCAGCACATTCATCACAAAGACAACTTTATGTTCGATGTGTATATGCCACTCTAGACTGTAAAATCTACCTGTAAAAGCAGTTTTACAGCACCCAACATCCAGCAAAATGGCCAGCACAAAGTAGAAACTGAAATGTTTGCTGAATAATAAATGCACCAATCCATCCACCCATCCACCATTCACATAAAGAGCAGCTAAGAAGAGCCATTCCAAATCTGAGTAATTATTGTTCTCTTCCTCAAAAAGCATCTTCAGTTAATGATCTTCTGCCTTTAATTTCTGAAATGAGTAGAAAGTGTCATGAAGTATGTTTAAACATGAACGAAAAAAAAAAAGGAAAAGAAAATACAGAAGTTGAAAAACTTCAAGAAAGGCGACCATGAAATCACTGAGTCAAGAAGAGCTGAAAACACAACTCTTTTTCTGAAAGCTTGTGGCTCCATTTACTTTTTTCCTAAAAACTTAACAGAGCCACAAGACTAAAAAGATGTGAATACACCTAAGCATTCTATATACAATTACTGATGTCATTTCATATAGTTGAAATACAAAATAAAGCTAATTTCATGATGCCAGATCCTTCCTGTAAAAAGAGGTAGCCCTCACAACAGTCTTAAAAGTCATCTTATAATACACAATTTAATTCATTTATTCTAATATCTACTTATTAAGAAGTTGCAAGTCAAATGAGAGCATTATCTCGGTGACATATCCACCTACATTTTAAATGGTTTTTTTTTAAATAATTAAAAATATTAACCTCAGTAGGACTCAGTTTCCTTATATGTAGAACATGGAAGTTCCCATACTTAAAAAATTCTAGAGTAGCTAATCTGCATGTCTTTTAGCTCTGAAGTTATAATTCTAGAGTCCAGAAAATTAAAACTGTGGTATTCCACAAAAAGAAATATACATAAAACATCTACTAACCTTCATTGTGGTAAGGCAGCAAGTCATAAAGCCCAGAAAAACAGGATGTTAAAAACTGAAGTTTCCTGTTATTCCAGAACTATATATCTTTCTTACTTGGATACCAGGAAGCGTCTGGTTGGCTAAAACTGCACACCAATGGGGTTCAATGCGACATCAGAACTTAAGTGAATTCACATATAGCCCACGTTTCTTAACAGGAAACTACACAATGAAACAAGACAAATGCTCGCCTCTAAGAGGAAAAAATGCACATTCTGAGTCAATAAAAGGTTGTGACTAAAGTGCTTCTCCAGACAAAGATAACAGACTATTTCCTGAAATAGGGATCTATTCAACAAAAAGCAAAACCAAAAAAATCTTAGGGCACTGAGAAAGTTTGTAGTACGAGAACAAAAGGGAAGTCTCATTAGAACTTTTATAGAAATATCTCCGCAAAAGTCAGTCAGTCTGTATATCAGAATGACCAGGGGGCACTTAGCACCCTAAACTGTCCCCTGGATCACTTGATGCTTAAGGAGATGAAAGCCCTGGGAGCCTGGCCCACCTCATGACCTAACAACCACTGATGCTCTAAGAGCAATTCGTTCTCACCCCTGGCCAGAGTATGCAGCAAGTAGGAAGGAAGGAAACAGAGAGGTCCCTTTTCTTCAGGTGGTATTGGGAGAGTGATTATCAGAAGGGTCTGCACATTAGGATCTCCTAGAACTTTACAAAACCAAGCCACATCTCAAATCAATTTAATTAGAATATCTATGAAGGGACCCAGAATCAACACTTTAACGCTCTCCAGGTGATTCTGAGTGACCAAGGATGAAAACACCTCCCTGGAGACATAAGGAAAGTGTCCTGAACCTCTCCCTAGGCAGGCTCACCCTCACACCCCTCCCTTATACATACAGTAGGAGAAAACACTCAATACCCCACAAATCTTAGAATCTATCCAGTTGGAATTATCAAAAACTCACTTTCACTTTGACATTTAAGTGAATTAAATGTGCAGAATAGTCCAATATTCTCAACAAAATAAATTATCCTACCAGTATTGTCAAAAAAAACCTCGTAATATTGAATACATTAGAGTTTAAATATTTTACTTTTAATAGAAGCAATACTATATAATGAAAGACAACAATTACAAACCATACAGAAGCCAGGATAGAAGGGGCCCAGAGTATTAAAAGTAGGACACAAAAACACTTTCTAAGAACTCTCTCTAGTCTCTCATGGGGGGAGAGAGGTAGGGCTGAATTAATGTGACCAGGCATGTAGTGGGAATGAAGCAATACTGTTCATAGGACAGATAACCCTTCTGAACTTAAGGACTGCCCCCTGCTGGTTATTTTCTGAATAACAAAATAACTGCCCAAGGAAAAAAGCTTCCTCAATTACCTAGGTACTCAAGAAGAATTTAACTACCACCAGAGAAGGGGTCACAAGTCTCCACACCCTGCGCTGCACACACCACAAACACACACTACTTCTGTAGCACAACCCACACAATGCACACACAACATGCATTTGCTTTTGTAGCACAGCAAACACTGCACATGCACACTGCTTCTGCAGCACACACCACAGCATGCACTGCACACACTCCACACCTTGCACACGCAGCAAATGCACTCTCTCGTGCCAACCTTCACGAATGTATATCAGCAAGATTCCAGCTTATACTCCCAACAGGAGATCGCCTTACTCCATGTAAAAGTGCTACGGTTCCATCCAGAATTCCTACCCAAGCTGCTGCTTCTCACACAGACACTGGCCCCCCCACGCTCAACTTGCAGTCTCAACAGCATGGATTCTTTCACCACTCCAAGGCTCATGAGGAGAAATACAGACAGACACCAGCATAAAAGAGGAAGGATACCCCACCAGTCAGCACCCTGGGTCTGCTCAACGTTGTGCAGACTGTGACAGGCTGTGCCTGCTGCCCAACACCAAAACCACTGCCCATTTGGGAACACTTCTGTAGAACTGTCACTCCCCCATTACTATCTGCCTGACGCTGAATTATCCAAAGCCTTTTCCACTAACTCTCAAAGAGCAAATCAGGGCCGACCTCCCCTGAGCCCATTTTTAAACTTAGTATGAACAATGCTGAATCACAAAATCCCTGCAGCACTGTCGACAAAGGTGGGGTGTCAGGCAAAGGTTGTGGCTTTCATTACCAACCAAAAAAAGTAGGAAATGAACTATTTTAAAGGGAAAAGTTCTACAATCCAGGGTGATGAAAGTGTATTCCACAAATACAATTACAGGCAGAAATATGTTAAAAGAAACACACAAGTACAGACATGGCAGAATCACCCCAAAACCCACAACCTCCTTTATCAGGAAAAAGTACAAAATACCTAAAAGATTCTAGCCAAGAATGTATCATTCTCCTTGAATCAATCAAAGCAGGGCACTGCTATAACCTTCTAAAAGTATCAGCATAAATACTATTTTTTTCTTCAGAGGCATGGCTAACTTCCCCATGGAGGCAGGAAACACAGGGAGTCACTATAGTCCCTGCCTGCAAAACTAAACTTAGAGGCCAAAAAATATCTTCAGGATAAAAAGAAAGGAGAAGCTCTTAGGTGTGTACTCTTTTTCCTCCAGTTTCTCTCATAAGCATATACATCCTATTCTTCTATTGGAGGAAAACCCAACCATATAATCCACAGGGTTATAATCATCTACATAAACAAAAAAGAATACATCGCTAACCCAGCTGATACCAAACCTAATAATGAAGATTCCAGGCTGGTTTTTTCCAACATGGGCTAGTCCTGGATTATTTTACACAAGGCACAATTTGAAGAGAAACTTGGAGGAATATTAAAAGGACCACAAGAGGGCTCTGAATGTAACCAAAAGCAGTCCAGCTGCCTACCTCTACAAAGGCCAATACATGGGGAGCAGGTTCATTTTCAGGTGCTGGCCACCTAGAAGATGGGGGACCCCTTGGACTCTCAAGGGAGGCAGAGGTGTTTATAAGGAGGGAGAGGGAAACAGCAGAGATCTAGGGAAGGGCTTGCAAAGTTTTCTACGTGAAGATGAGCACAGTGCATTGAGATAAGGCAAGGGGCAGTCCGGTGTGCATCATGCTGGTTTAGTCATCCTGGATTCACATCACCCTGGCTCCACAGTCGAAGGTCAGCAAATCTCCAGGAGCTTGGATGTCTGTGGGTTGGAGTCTGTATCTTTTGACTTAATTCCTAGGATTCTTATACAAACATGCTATTTATCTACAAGCTACATATTAGTCAAAGTCAGCACTTATAAAAACAATGTCAAAAGAATGGTGGGATGGGTTATACTTTCTTACCATTACAATTTTCCACTGTTACATGAACACAGGAATAGTGCAAAGAGATAAAAAGTCAAGACTAGAAGGACAATGGGACAAATGGTCATGGTAGTCACTGCAGGACACCCTGGACTCACCAGCCACACTGAGTCACTTTGAGAGAACGAAGAGCTCTATCAGAAAATAGTCCAAGACACTGGCATAAATCAGGGCCACCCCAGACAAACCAGGCTCTATGGCCTCCAGAAACCTGATTTCCCAATCCAAGCCCAAAAGAAGGGCGGGGAGGGGTGACAAGTAAGCACAAGTCTTCCAAGGGCCAACCCCCCTCTCAGCAGTGGCCCCCGTGGACAGGTCACTGCACACCCAGGGCACCATTTTACTCACCTGGTAAGGGAAAGAAACACAACTAGCTGACCTTTCCAAGGCACCTCTGACACAGTGTACTTTTTAAAGAATTATCACAGACTTCGAGCAAGGGAGAACCAGGGTCAAGAGACCTAGCAGAAGGAAAAATGTAAGGTGCGGGAAATTCAGAAAATGGCTTTTCTGACATGCTTTTGTAAAGAGTGAAGCACAAAAAAAAACCCAAACACAAAACAAAACAAAAAAAAAACAGGGAAAAATGAGTTACAACTGCACAAAAGGTAAGGTATTCCTCTGTTCCAGAGCCACATCCCCTACGACTAGGTTCCAGAGAAGAAAAGAGTCCTGGCTCCAGATGACTGGGAGAGGGACAAAAGAAAATGCTGCTGGGCCTGGCGAGACGAGGAGGCCACCAGGTTCATGTTAGCACGGTCCCAGAGAGGACACTTCTAAAGTCCTGACAGGACCCTCTTCCCACCTAGCAGCAGGCAAGAGAGATGCTTACCTAAGCTGTGGCCTGCCTCAGAAGAGACTGGGGCTACTGACAGAGCCCCCATTCACCGGCAGTGTGCCGGGTGCCGCAAGTCGAGAAGGAAAGAAATCACTTGCCGTAAGACATCAGAAAGGGCTTCTAAAAGAAGTTAACAACTGTGTGTGGCCGTACCAGGTGTGAGACCTCAGCTACAGATAAGAGGCAGAAAGAGAAGTTGCACCATCTGTATCAGAAGGACACCATCTGCTCTGAGAGGCTCTCAACCCTGCCCAGTGCTCCTCCCTCATCTGTCCAGCAGTGGCCCAGATCAACTAGCTCCTCAGAGCACCCTGCACCCTGACCGCTAATCCACAATAAACAGTCAATGGCATGTCATTGGAAGGGCTAAAACTGACCATCAAACACATGGCAATCTGGCTCAGCCTTAATTTTTTGCTAGTCCTCTAAAAATATCCTATTTGGACATACTCCTTATTTATATGGTCACATCTAATATCAAGTCTGGTTCCTAAATATACCTAAAATAAGGATGGCTCACCTACACATAAGCAAAATGAGGTTGTGTCACACACGTTAACCAACTGTCACCAGTGCCCATCTGGCAGGGCGACGCTATCAGGGTGACACGCTATGTGCTTCTGTGAGAACTCCAGCGTGCATGAACGTTTAGCCAGGTAGAAGATAACTTTGATTTAGCAGAAATTTATTGAAAAATAGAGGTTTCAAAGGCACAAGTTATAAGACCTGGTGCTGATCCAATCTAGAATTTTCACATTCATCACACTACTTTCAGCTTCCTTTGTCTCTAACTCAAGGCAGTGCAGCTCACTGTGTCACTGCTTTCTTCCATTCACTGCGCTCCCCCACCCCCCCGGAAGAGAGTTGTGGACCTTCACCAACCGCCACACCTCCTCATGGGCTCCAGCCAAGGAGATGTGAGCACACATGACATGCACCAGCTATAAGCAGGGTGATGCACATAGGCTCCGTGCAAAAGCTTTAGGAGCCTTTGAGTGTTTCTACCAATCTCTCTGTTCTTTTCCTTTAAATGACCAGCACACCGTAGTTTGTGAGACAGAAGTCATCAGCACAGGCCAGGGAAGGGGCCACAGTCCTGCCTTTAGCAGTGAGGAATATCCAACAATGTGAGGACAGGGCTTGAAGACCACCAGCATGCCTACCTACCATGGGAGTTCTACCTTCCCATGCCATGCTCTTCTCTTTAAATTGAGTTACCACCCCTTCTAATTGCATAAATCAGATATCAAATCCATTCTGTAGAGTGCCGATACACCTGGCAAAGAAGTGGAACAGGGCTCCCTAAGGTAACTGGAAGACACCTGAATCACTGAATTTGCCTCATCTTGGCTTCTCCTGCATCTTAATGGGACCTGAAAGGCTCCCCATTATTGCTGAGTTTGCCTCACTTTGGCTTCCAAATTCACGGAAGGTATTAGAAGTTAAAAGTATCTTCCCCATAAAAATAAGAAAAATAAAACTTTACATCACAAAATATTGTGTTATACATTGTACAATGAGTATCTTGTTAGCCAGGAATCTTTCAACTGCAAGTGAAACCCAACTCAAACCAGCTTAAACAAAAAATTATCGGTGCACCTAACTAATAAGTCAAGAATGGCAACAGCCACAACACAAAAAAGGAAAGCTTAAGGCCATCTCCTCACTCTGCTTTCTTCAGTGTGGGCTGCAGCTTCAGGAATGTTCTTCTTTGTAAGGCACCACCACCACCAGCAGCCCCAGTCAGCAAGTCCACAAGCTCAGCAGCACCTGGCTGTACCTGCCTGACTCCAACTGCACAGCCGCTGAGGCAGAGCATCAAGTAAAGCTGTGCAAGTCGATAATGTGCACAGCCTCCTAGCAAACCTGCACACATGCATGACTCACAGTGCAAGGGGATAAGGCGGCCCCCTACAGCATCAGGACTAACCAGATGCAGACCAACAGGATCAATACACAATAATAATGGGCACTATCTATCACAACTGCTTTCTCACACACCCTCCCTCAGAGTCTCATCGATAATCACAGCAACCTGGCCTCATCACAGAAACCCAGACATCACCAACCAAAACAGACCCTGACCCACCTGGCCATACTGACATGAAAGCAACAGTACAGGACTCCCACCTAAATGATGTCTCTGGCTGGTAACAGCCATAGGTATACCCAAAAAGAAAATACCAAGGAATGTGGAGAGAGAAAAGTCTTCTCTCCACCACCTCTGTCCTAATGGAAAGACCCCTACAACAAAAGGCCAACTAAGCGCTTGCTCAATTATGCAGCTAATATTCCAAAAGGTAAGAACCAGGTCAGTTCTTATAATGAGTTTATGAGGAAGCTTTTCTTGACAAAATAAATTGTTACTTTTGGCACAGTTCTAGAGTGTGGTTCATGAAGTTTAAAAATATAATTTTGTCCTATCACATTGTCAAAAGGAATTTGTGATGTTAGAAAAAGATGAGTAAAAATGAATCTTAAATACATTGTGCTATTTAAGTTTAATGCACATGGTCCCTATTGTTGGGATATGTGAAAAACAGAGATCCAGCAGTAAATTTTCGCCTTCTTGGCTTCTGTAGATTTTGTACTTAATTCCACCTACTTCCACACTCCAGGGATAAAATTAAAGTTTCATGATGGATTCTATCAATACATACAGCACTTGTACCCAACATGTCTCCAATTTCTTTCAGTTTAAAATGAGAATTTGCCTGGCAGGTATGGCTCAGTGGATTGGGTGCTGGCCTGAAAACCAAAGGGTCACAGGTTCGATTCCCAGTCAGGGCACGTGCCTGGGTTGCAAGCCAGGTCCCCAGTAGGGGGCATGCAAGAGGCAACCACACATTGATGTTTCTCTCCCTCTCTCCTTCCCTTCCCCTCTCTCTAAAAATAAAATCTTAAAAATATATATTTTTTAAAAAAATGAAAGTTAAACCACATTCCATTTTATGGATTCTACTATATCAATACCCAAAACACAAGGGCAGGACCACCTACAAAATAGAAATAGCAGCCAAATATTTAAGGTACATTTTCCAAGAAGTGCTGGGGGAGGGGAGAAGACAAAGTCCTTAGAAAAAAGCCAAGACAGTTGAGCATTGAAAGAGTTTAAAAGTCTGGGTCACAAACAGAAATCACCAGAGAGGCTGAAGCACACACAGAGGCAAAGAGGGGCACCCACCAAGACCAAGGCCCCAGGGTGCCATGCTAGAGACTTCATGCCAATCTTACTTCACAAACAGGTGTGGAGAGGAGAGGCAGACTGGCTAAGGGCTTCAGGACCAAGACACAACATGGCAGTGGGTCCTTTAGATTTTCTTTTTCCTTCAAATGCCCCAGACTAGGTGTTAGAGAATACTGCAGCCAAGAGTCACCAAAGGGTACAGATAAAAACAGCCCCGAGAAAAGCCTGTCCTCTCTGACCAGGGAACCAGGAAAAAGTCAGCCCAACAGACAAGAAAATTCTAGACAGTAACTCCAGGGGATATGTGGCCCACCTTACCCACTGTGACAAAGTAAGTGCCCCTCCCTCCAGCCTGCCCACCATGCCCTGTGGAGTTCCTCATCTTTCACACAGGAGTAAAGTTGAAAATGATATATCAAGAAATACAGGTTTCTGGTATATTATTTAAATTTACTGAAGTAACTACTGAAAAATTAAAAATCACCAAGCAGAGCAATTAGTAAAAATGGTATAGAGAGGGGTTATGAGGGAGTTGGGAGGCAGGGCAAGTATACTTCATCCTTCCCTTTCATGGAGATCTAAATGAAGGAAGTCACGGGCGGGCAGCACACAAAGGAAGTGAACTGGAAGATTTTAGAGGGCCTTGTAACTGTTAGCTATTACAATGGTAACATGAGAAAGTACAGTACTTTATAAACTACCCAGTACTATGCCAATATAGATTTTACCATGCAACATGAAAAGGTCAAAGAAGTTTGAGTGATCAGAAAAGACAGAACACTAGATGGTGCTTCACATGAGGCTCGAGGGTAGATGCCATGAAAACATCCCAATGTGTAGACACTTTGAGAGAGAAAGAAAAACATAAGCTTAGGACCAAATATTTTCATTCAGAACATCTTTGTTTTTTAAAACAATCAGGACCCAATACTTTTAAATGCTTCTCTGTGTAGTCTCTAGTTCCCAATATATGTACATTGTGTACTTACTTCAAAATAAAGACCACGTAGTAACGCCTGCCAGCATGAGCACAGTGACACCATGTGACTGCTGGCCTGCCGCATCCCCAGACCACTTTACCATTTACTGGTCTTAGCCCTGCCTTTTAGGGCTACATTTGAGTCCCTTCTCCTGAGCCCCATCTCTATTAACTTTAAAAACTACACATGCTTTCTAAAATGTCTGGCGCCTGTCTAGGCTGAGCATTCTCCTTCCAGGCCTAGTATAGTCTCCCACACAACAAAAGTGCCCCCCAGAGTAAGAGGTTATCACATACCCCAAGCAGTTAGGCCCGAGAATGCCAAAATTCAGATTCCCCATCAACTCCCACTTAGGATAATTCACCAAATCCAGTACATTTTGTTAGTTCAGCTCAACAAATCAACTTGAGAAGCCCGAAGGCCAACCAGGAAGCAATGACAGGCTTGCCCCCCACTCAGGTGTTTTGTCCACCCATTTTTCCAAGCCTGGCCATCTGAAAGGTCTCTTTCTCTCCCCAAATCCCAACCCCATATAACTATCCCTCTGGCAGGCTTACAGGAGCTGCCTGTATCCCAGCTATGTGTATTCATTTTATTTGCTACACAGTGCTCTTTAATGCTTCCAGCAGAGAGACATCCTGCACATCTGTGCATCATCTCAGGGCAGGGCATGGCACAGGAATGTCCTCATAAATTATATGCAGACTGACTAACATCTCCCCAAGAAACACTTCCCTATTCTCCACTAGAATGAAATACAAACCTGCTCTTCTGTATCACATTTTTCAGAACACATTCAGAACATAATAAATGCTATCTGGTCAAAAAAAATGCCAGGTTCTCATCCCATGTGAATGATGTAGCAATCTCCCTAAGAACATTCCCAGTGATATATGAAATTACCTTCTCTTCTTCCATGGGCCAGTTCTTAATTAAAAGCCAAACAAGTTGCTGAAAACCAGGAAGGAGGTAAGTTTCCAGGTCTTGTCTTGGCAAAGAGATCTCAAATTTGAAGTTGGGACAACATGAAACGTCTTACTACACAAACTTCCAATCCCCTTAAACTGCCTTGTCCTGATTCTTCAAACACCTGCAATTAACTGATGTTCTTAAACTCCTGACCATGATCCATAATTTTAAAAAATGCATTTTACATTATAACCAAGACACACACACAAAATCCAGTTGTTGTGCAATTTGAATTTTTAATAAACTCACCACTAACAGATAAACAGTTAGCAAATGCAACAAGGATAGAATTTACTCAAGCTTTTAATAAAGTTGGTAATGACCCATTGGCTCTAATTTCTTTGCTCTCCAGGTTATAAATCCTTCACTACACTGAATGGCTTTACCTGAGTTATCCACCACACCCAAAGTGATGGGGGATATATAGAAAACTAACAGTTTACAATTAAACATCCGAAATCTTACGTAAATTCCATCTCAGTTGCATGATGAAGCCTAGTTAACACATTTATTAAGAATTCAAAATACATGAACATTATGGACACTACATTTGCCTAGATCCCTGAAAAGATCAACTGTCTTGAGGGTCCCTCATCTTCCCTCGATCCTCTTCCTGTTTACAGAGCTTCCACCAACTGCCATCAACCCCTTGGTTTGGCTAATCTTCAATTCTAAGTTCAGAAGTTATGAACTCTCCATAAACCTGATTCAAACACCAACTCTGCCACTTAATAAATGTCACATATAAGGTGTATTTCTTAGCCTCTCTAGATCTCAGTTTCTCCTCAGTCTACTGAGGCTAACAGCATCTACCTACAGCATTGCCCTGTGGCTGTTCTGGTACTCAGGAGCCACTCAGCGAGCATTTGATATTACTATTAAGTTGCTGGTAAACTTATTATTACATTTCTACCTCTTCTGCATTTCTATAGTTTCTTTTCATTCACACAATGGAAATGTCCTGTTTGTTCCTTCCTCTTCAATTAACTTTTTTATATTCACATCTGAAGTCCACATGGATAAAACTGAGGTCCTGGCTTCAGTATGAGTCAGAGACTGATCAGTTGCTTGATGATGAAAAGCTTGTACAAAGGTAATACAGAACTCAGAAGCAGGTGACTAAATTTATAAAGCACAATGTTCAGATTCTTGAAAGAAAAGGTAATGAATGTCTTCTCTTCCACATGCCAAAATGCACCCCACTTTCTAGTTTAGATACCACCTTCAAATGTCCTTTCCTGAACAGAGCCTGAAGTTCCAAAGGCAGTCTCATACCACCTGGCTAACACCATGAGTAACACTAACTCAGGAAGGATGATCAGTGGGTTCTAGGAGCATCAGGTGAAAGATTTTGGGGGCATTACCCACAGAACACATATTAAGTACAAAAAAAGGGCATCTTTACAACTGAGAGATGTGGTGAACATCACGTTAGCTAAGTGAGGGAACTTGGCACTGCAGTATGGAGTGTGCTGACAGTGAGTTCACTCTGATTTGACCCATGGGATTACAGAACATCACTTGTGTAGGATTCTTGCATAAAATGTTTAACCTGAATCAGATCCTGTCTAGACTGCAACACTCTACATAACAACTCCTGTATTCTTCAAAACTGTCGGTCATAAATGATAAAGGTAGAAGAACTCTTCTGGAAATGAAAGAGACTGACAAGACATGACAAACCAAATGCAATGCATGACCCCTGGTTTGGAGCCTGTATTAAAAAAAAAGAAAAGAAAAGCTGTAACAGTCACTTGGAGACCACTGCACAGTGTGAACAGGGACTGTACATGTGATGTAGTACTTCCAAAACAATGGAAAAGGTCTTGGGTGTGCCAACAGTACCTTGATTAAATAGAAGAATGTTCTTGATAAAACAATATACATGCTGAGTATTTAAAGGCAAGCATTATGAGGTACATCGCATTCAGGGGTGTCCAACCTTTTGGCGTCTCTGGGCCACAATGGAAGAAGAGTTGTCTTGGACCACACATTAAATACATTGTGACACACAGTCACAAAGAAAATCTCATGTTTTAAGTAAATTTACAATTTTGTGTTGGGCCACATTCACAGCCATTCTGGGCTGCATGCGCAGGTTGGACATCCCTGCATGGTTAACAAAATACAAATGTATCCAAACACACAGAGAACAAAGGGGGGAAAGTATCTGTACAGCAATCGAAGTGAAGGCACAAGGTGTTTACACTGGTCTCCCAACCTTTCTGTTGGTTTTAGATTTTTCAAAGTAAGAAAAAGGGGGAGGGCATATTATGAGGCTCTCTCTAGCATCCCCTAACCACCCCAATCTCTCTTTTAAGTAGAAAAGCATTTCACTCATCATCCACAGATCTTTCATATAAATAAGAATTCAGTTGAACAATTCTGATAGGCTCAACATCACTTCTTCAAGATGTCAACTGTTGCCACATGATTTCTCTCAAACTCCCACCACAGCTGGGCTGACCTGGTTTTTCAATGAGGAGGCTGGAGAAAAGTGTACTTTCCTCTCTGCCTTGCCTAAGCTGGGCAGGATTCTCGGCTCTGCAAGCAAGGGAGAATCCTGTGGTTCCCTCTCCCAGCCTGATCTCTCTTGACCTCACCATACCCTAAATTTAATGATCCAGCTGAGTCAGCTTAAACACCGTACTGATTAAATCAGAAACTATCCAAGGGGACCCTAGAATCAGTATTTTATTACAGAAGCTCCACACTCTGCAACCCAAGAGGATACCTCTAAGTCTTCCCTGAAGAGGACTTCTACACACTCCATTTGTATGAAAGTAGAAATATCAATGGTCACAGAAAGTAATATTGTATCACTTCTCAACTCAAGGACCAATCAGTTGCTCTAAACTATCAGAGAAAACACTCAATATAGACTAATATAAATATTCTGGTTAGAAAATTATTTCTTAAAACATAATAAATGCAGACATCACATGTAAATATGATCTGAAAGGCCTTGGATTTTCTTTTGTAGTTATTCCCGGGAACCTGTCCTCACGGGCTCCTAGGACTTAAAGGAATTCTTTACGGACACAAACCGCTTCAGGACAAGTACCTGTCAGGAAAAAGAGGGGTGAGAGAGAATTTCTCCTTCCTACAAGACCAACTGGGATTTTCCTGATTTGTTTTTAAGTGAAAGTAAGAGTGTGATGACTACAAGATATTCAAAGAAACCTGTTGAACCAGACTGAAAAAAGGTGAGAAATAGAAAATAAGGAGGGGAATGATGTCAAAAGGCAAAACACCACCCTAAGTGACTAGAATTTCCTGTGGACAGAGAAACAGGCAGTCATGCAACCTCAGCATTCTCAAGACCACACATGTACATGAGTTCCAGATTCTTACTGTCCCCACTCATTGGTCATCACTGACAGTATTTCATTTTTCACACGGTCTTACTGGAAAGTAAGGACATGAACCCTTGATAAAGAATTTTCCCCACCAAACTGGCTGGTGTGGCTGGTGCGGCCGGCCTGCAAACTGAAAGGTCACCAGTTCAATTCCAAGTCAGGGCACATGCCTGGGTGGCCAGGTCCCCAGGTAGAGGTGGAGGCAACTGATCAATGTATCTCTCACACATTCATGTTTCTCTCCCTCTCTCTCTTCCTCCCTTCCCCTCTCTCTAAAAATAAATACAGAAAATCTTAAAAAAAATTTTTCCCCACCAATTGGCCAACATTGGACATCCTTGTTCAATTGTGAAATGAAGAATACACATGACCTAATAATATTCAAAATAATGCATGTTTCATACACAAAAAAAACACACTTCTTTTCCCTACTCTGGGCCAAAGATGATGCATCTGAGACTAGTGAGAGGCCTTCCCATCAATACCCATACGTGCCCGTGTGATCAGCTGAGCCAGCCCAGAAAAGCCAGCAGAGAGCAGCAGCAGCACCTGAAGTGGCAACAGTAAGCAAACCACTGGCTGTAAGAGTCTAGCACAGCCTCGCTCCGCCCTCAGTGAGTACAGCCCTCCTTGCACTCCCCACACATGCAGAATGCATCATATCCAACACCTGACACACCTCACCTTGATCAGATGCCTCCACCTGAGCTGTTTCCAAAACCACCAACAGGCTATGACCAGTTTGTAACAGGAGAAAAAGATTCTGAGCCCCTTCCAGTGCAGAGACAAAAAGTTGATAATACAGTCGTACAAGGAGTTCTTCAACACACATGCCTCCCTTCCCCCAGATTCTCCTACCGTTTCCCACAGTGGGAACTACAGAAATGTCCTGTCCTTGTATAAGGAATCTGAGAAAGCTCTGGACATTTTGTGGCACATCACCCCCAACAGAGGGGAAAGAGTCTGCACAGAGCTTCTTGTCCACTGCTGCTCTCTATGGGACATCCTCAGTTTCTCTCATACCAGATCTACAGAAATTCAGCAAATACAGTTTTCTAACCAGGCTCAAGGTCCTTCCCGATCTTAAAACTCTAGGATGCTAAAACCAGAACTGCCAGGCCCCCAGGCTGCATCCTACTGTGCTCTGCAAAAGGTAAGCCATCACTAAGAAGAGCCAGGACCCATAACAACTCTTCAGCTACAGTCAGGCTACACAGCATGGCTAGCTGCCCAGCCTCGCAAGCTGACCTTCGTTTATTAGGATCAACAGACAGCTACTGCGTAAAATGAAGGGAAAAAAGCTACCTTTTCAGTTATACTTTAGTTAGAAGTAGTTCATGAAGCAAGGCCCTGAAAAACAAAAATTTAAGGAGTGATGATAAAAAAGAAAAAATGTGAATGGGGGTGGGAGGGGCAGAAAAAAGGTAATTTGCAAGACAACAGATGGGACTCTACAGACTTGCTGAGCCCCTTAACCAATGGTCTGAATGGGGCGCCCCAGACCATTGAGACTTTCACCAATGGGTTTTCACCAATTCAATAAATACTTACTTGGTGCCTGTGAAGTGAGAGACCCCAGAAACCCAAACAGCAAACAAAGACACAGAACCTGCCCTCTGGAAGCAGACCAGGGAAACATAGGTACAAGCAGTGATGCTGTGCTGACAAAGGCAAACAGCAAAAACAGGCTGGAAGGCCTTGGGAAAACCATGCTGACGGCCACCTGAAGGAGGGGCTTCTGGCACAGAGACAGGATGGGCATCAGGAACAGCCCCCATAGTAGATGCAGGCATAGCCCATTTGAACTTGGCCCCACCCCTCAGCAGCTGAGTGACCCTGGCTCTGTCCCTAAACCTCTCTTCTAACATGAAAGTCATTATAAGGTTTAAACAAGTTAATACAAGTGAAGACACCAGAACAGTGCCTGGTACAGAACATAGGCCACTATTAATCAACAAATGCTACTCAGACATCTCAAATAGTCTGACATGCCTGGAACAGAAAGTCCAAGAGCACAAGGAGGGCAGGAAGGAGTGGACAGAATTCGAGTCATGAGAAGTCCCAACCACTATGGCAAGGCTACTGGGCACAACCCTCTGAATGATGGGGATCAGGAACCCAAAGGACACCAGACTGGACGCCACATGGGCTATCCCACAGGTGGCAGCACTACATGAGGAAACACACAGCAGGTGGAATCAATACTAAAGTAAAAACCAAGACTAAGGGCCAAGTGTTCAATTTGCTTCTGGGGTAGGAGTGAGCCAGAAGCTGTTTCCTTCTAAGCCTTGGAGTATGCTACGTACACGTCTTACTTGATGGGAAGTTTTCAAATGCAACCTAATGATATTCCCTTGGCATCCTCTAAGTCCTATGCCTCTAGCCCAGAGGTCATATTTTCAGAGTAGCAAAATAGCCTCGCTATTTTACTACATGGGGTAAGTAATGCCAGTACTTGCTAAATAACTAATTAAGATACGAGTTATACAACTCTTAGGTGAGCCTGACCAGCTGCATTGAAACAACTTACAATGGTTACCCAAGGAGGGCTGGCAGGCAGACTTGAAGTATGTGTCCTACATCAAGTGCATGGGCTAGGTCCTGTTACTAAACCAGTAGCTAGTGGAGGAGGTAGAAGTTTCACTGAATACTACAACCCTGGCTTTGCAGAAACCTTACCAATATCTGGCCTGATGCTCAGTTCTAGCTAAGTCCCATTCGTGGAGGCACTGGAAGAGTTAAACTCAAAGTAAGGAGAACGTGCCCTACGAGCCTCTTCCTCCCCTTTCGCCCTGAAGTTCTCCCACTGGAAAATGCATACTGGCTCCCACTTCCCAGCTTCTTACCATCCCAACGCCAGAGGAAGGCTTTCTCAAAAGGATCCTTAAACAAAACCCTGAGTCTATCTTACCTCCTGTCATTACGCTGACAGGCAGGTGGAATGGTGACTGCCTGGGAAGCTGGGGCAATTTTTAGTGCACAAAAGATATAATCTCAAGTTCCTAGCAGAAGCACTCTCACAGCAGGCATGGATATGGACTGAGATACGCATCATGTCTTATTCTTGTTCCTCCACCTCCTCCTGCCCGGGATCAGGAACACAGTTTATTATTAGGCTTACCCAGCCTGCCTGGGCTTTAGCCCTATTAACACAACAGAGGATAAGAACTGCCTTCACTTTTCCCTTTTTATACTTAATTCCAACTTAATCTATTCCTGTGTCTCTTTGGAGTCTTCATTGTTCAGGTTCTCAAGTGAGGAGGGACAGTGGAATGTTCTGGACCTTAGGCAGGCGCTGTACTTCCCAGTGCCTTAGTTTTTCTAATCATAGTTTGGGGATAATAACCTAATAGAGTTGCCTAAAAATTGAGTTTAACACATTTAGAACAGAGTCCCAACATAATAAGCACTGAAAAAATGCTGCTTATTCCTGTTACCTATCCTACACCTCTAAGAATAATGCCACCAAGCTAAACCAACCACACAATTTACATGATCCAGCACAAACTAAAAACGCAGAGTTCCTTGTTCAGTATGTTTTAAGAATTTGAGATGGGGACAGCAGAGCATTAACCCTTTCGGTACGAGCGCTCTTTCCACCGCGACATTCCTGCTGTAGTGCTGCGCCGAAAACGCGCACATAGCACATGGTCAGTCCTCCTTTGTGTGAAGACTTTCCTAGTCTTATATAAGATCTATGCTTAATAAAACAATGCTTTTTTCCAAGTGTTGTTTGTAACTTTAATATTAAGAGATAGATATATAAAATTTTATCAATTATATAAGTAAAATTTATAAAAATTATATACAGATTATATGATTATATGCAAGATTATATACAAAACTATATACACATATGATCCTCATCTAATATGCTGGTTAGACAGAATAGAATTTTACCAACTGTAGATGTTGTTTGCACGCACGGATTGCCACTTGGATGCCGGATATATCCGGCACTCATCCACACAGGTCATCAGATGGATGCTGGATATATCCGGCGCTCGTCCACAGAGGTCATCAGATGGGCGCCAGATATATCCGGCACCCGTACCAAAAGGGTTAAACTAAATGCAGAGCCATGTGTCACTGACTACAAGGGTCACACACCTACAAGGCCAGCCCTGCCACCAGCTGAATTCTCCTGAGAATTTACCTATGGTCCTTGCTAGAAGCCAGGCTAACGGCATTGCCTTACAATCATTAAACTGTTCAACTACCTCCACTGCGGGTGGAAAATGCCATCTTCTTTGCAGGATACTTGGGAGGATTAAACAAAAGAGTATAAATAAAATGCCTCGGCACATCACTTTTACTCAACAAATGTTAATCCCATTTAATTTCAAAGATGACTGTATTTCTCCAGCCTTTTCAATGATCTACACTTGCGCTGTCCAACATGGGACCGCTCCCTGCGTGAGCTGCTGAACACTTGAAATGCTGCTAATCCATAGTGAGATATGCTGTGAGTGTGACAAATACACACCAGATTTTACAGACTTAATGTGAAAAAACAAAGACACAAGCTCATTAATATTTTTCTATTAACTATGTGTTGAAAGAACATCATTATGGATACAGTGGGTTAAAGAGAATGCATTATTAAAATTCACTTCATGTTTCTTTTTACTTTTCTAATGTTACTGAAAATTCTAAATTACAAATATGGCTTGCATTATATTTCTATCGGATAGTGCTGATCTAGATAAACAATGACACACCCAAAGATCTGAAACTGGAGGGAAGGTCTAGTTCTCTACACTGGAAAAGCAGCCCAGACACAGAGGTGACTAACTGCTCACCCTGCAAGACAGTATGACAAGGAGCTAAGAGATGAGACAGAGTCAACTTTGATACTTTTTACCAGGAAAATTAAAATAGAATCATAATATCTGAGCAGAATTTGGCTTTCTCTGCTTTTTAGTACCTACAAGATGTTTAGAGAATACCCTTTTCGCCTCTCAAATGACCCTTTTTAAATTACATAACTTATAACTTTACTTTAACTTATAAATTTAAAAGGCAAATTCTGGTAAAGGCATAAACTGATTTCAAAAGTTTATTTAGTAAGTCAATCAATAAACACTGTGTCAGGACCTACTACTTCCAGCTTACCACCTAGTCCATAACTCAGAAGATGAGTAGCTAAGAAGAAACTGCTGTGCTGCCTCATAAATCTGCAATGCAAAGCTGCAGTGAACAGCTTAACTACCTGTCTGAATCTAGGATGAAGGTAGCACTTGGGTGGGGTGTTCCATCCCTAGGGAAAACACTATAGATATACTTTTATCTTTATTCAAATTAATTCTTAAGCCTGCATCAACAAGTTTTAAGTTTCCACATAAGCATGTGTTAATTATTTTAATAGTATTTTAAAATATTCATTTGGATGACATCTCAATCATAACCTTGGCTAAAAATCTAGAAGAGAATTGAGAGTTAGGGCAAAGAAGTATCATAAGTAAGTTTGTCCTTCAGGAAAACCCACAGAAGATGAGTGTTTTAGGAATACGTAAGGCAATTTCTTTCCCAAAACCTCACTCTAGCTCACTAAATCAGCCCAGTTGATCACAGTCCTGGAGGGCCCAACTGAATACCTTTCCATAACTCTCAGCAGATGCTTGTGAGAAAAGTGGAAGGTAACTGCAAATGTCTGAGGTTTTCAACCTAGATTTCCTATTCTAGCAGCTTTTCTTTCACATCCCCTTTCAAAAGTCCAGTGCAGGAAATTTTTAGTCCCTCACATTTGCCTTAGTTTACCATGTGCCTAGGAATATGGCACTCCCAATAATACAAGAAAAGCCAAAATGTTTATCCAAAGAGGTTTTCATCTTCCTAGTGAAAGAGAAAGAAAACAGCACAAGCAGTCACAGGACTGGAGAGGAGTGCTGTCATATTGCTACTGGGCAAAGGCAAAGTGGTAAAAATGTCTCTGGAGAAAATTCAGCCGTGAGGTGTTCAAAACCTTTAAAGGCCCCTACCTTTGACCTACCAATGCCCTATCAGGGAATTTCTCCCTAAAACATAATCAACAATGAAGGATTTTGTTCAGAAATGTC
>VMDR010014330.1:12969-23788 GCA_007922815.1 Macrotus californicus | reverse complement strand
TTTCATATAATAAGGGCTTGGTGATGATGAACTCCTTGAACTTGACCTTATCTGGGAAGCACTTTATCTGCCCTTCCATTCTAAATGATAGCTTTGCTGGATAGAGTAATCTTGGATGTAGGTCCTTGCCTTTCATGACTTGGAATACTTCTTGCCAGCCCCTTCTTGCCTGTAAGGTTTCTTTTGAGAAATCAGCTGAGTCTTATGGGTACTCCTTTGTAGGTTACTGTCTTCTTTTCTCTTGCTGCTTTTAAGATTCTCTCTTTATCTTTCATTTTGGGTAATGTAATTATGATGTGCCTCAGTGTGTTCCTCCTTGGGTCCAACTTCTTTGGGACTCTCTGAGCTTCCTGGACTCCCTGGAAGTCTATTTCCTTTACCAGATTGGGGAAGTTCTCCTTCATTATTTGTTCAAATAAGTTTTTAATTTCTTGGTCTTCCTCTTCTCCTTCTGGCACCCCTATGATTCAGATATTGGAACGTTTAAAAACATCCTGGAGGTTCCTAAGCCTCTCCTTGTTTTTTTGAATTCTTGTTTCTTCATTGTGTTGTGTTTGAATGTTTCTTTCTTTCTTCTGGTCCACACCAGTGATTTGAGTCCCGGTTTTCTTCCCATCCCTGTTGGTTCTCTGTACATTTTCCTTAATTTCCCTTATTGTATCTTTCATTTGTTCATCTAATTTGCGAACAAATTCAACCAAGTCTGTGAGCATCCTGATTACCAGTGTTTTGAACTGTGCATCTGATAGGTTGACTATCTCTTCGTCGCTTAGTTGTATTTTTTCTGGAGCTTTGATCTGTTCTTTCATTTGGGCCATTTTTGTTGTCTTGGTGCGCCTGTTACGTATAAGGGGTGGAGCCTTAGGTGTTCACCAGGACAGGGCAGCCGTGTCGCTGCGTAGTGACGCTGTTTGTGGGGGAGGGGACCGAGAGGGAACAATGGCGCTCGCTCTGCTCTCTGCGGGTTTTCAGCCACTTTCCGAGCTACCCACAGCCAAATTGGGCCCTTCTGGTGCTGGTTCTGGTGCTGGTTCTGGTGCTGGTTCCCGGGTGGGAGGGCTGTGTAAGCTCTAGGACCCTGTGGGTCTCTCCAACGAGCTCTCCTGTGAGTCCGGGAGTTTCTCCCGCTGCTGCCGCCTCAACCACCACAGGAGTTTTCAGTCAAAGGCTTTGAGGCTTTATTTCCCTGAACTAGAACTCTGGGTTGCCGGATCTGTCTCACTCCCCAGTTGTTCCTCCCAGTTTATCCTCACGAGGGAGTGGGACTCCCGGTCCACAGCCGCCACCTCTCCTGGCTAGCCACGCCTTTCCCAGATCTGCCAGCCGCCGCCCCGCCACGCGAGTCCTCTCTGCCCCTCCTACCAGTCTGGATGTATGTTTCTTAGTTTCTTGGTTGTCGGACTTCCATACGGTTCGATTTTCTGTCAGTTCTGGTTGTTTTTTGTTTTAAAATTTGTTGTTGTCCTTCTTTTGGTTGTGCGAGGAGGCACAGTGTGTCTACCTATGCCTCCATCTTGGCTGGAAGTCTCCCATCCTTGGCATTTTAATTATAATGTATTTTGGGGTGGGCCTCTTTGCATTCATGTTGTTTTCAACTGTCTGTGCTTCCTGGACTTTCATGTCTATTTTCTTCAACAAATTATGAAAGTTTTCTTTCACTATTTTTTCAAATAGTTTTTCAGTTTCTTGCTCTTTCTCTTCTCCTACTGGTACCCCTATGATGGGAATGTTGGACCTCTTGAAGTTATTCCAGAGGCTGTTTATACTATCCTCATTTTTTAAAATTCTTTTTTCTTCTTCTGGTTCTGTGTGGTTGTTTTTTGCTTCCTTATGTTCCAAATCATTGGTTTCATTCTCCGCTTGATCCACTTTACTGTTGTTTCCCTGTAAAGTGCATTTCAATTTATTTATTTCAATTAGTGCATCCTCTGTTTCTGACTGGGTCTTTTTTATGCTGCTGAGGTCCTCACTAAGTTCCTTGAGCATCCTTATAACCAGTGTTTTAAACTATGCATCTGATAGATGGCTTATCTCATTTCCTTTAGCTCTTTTTCTGGAATTTTGGTCTGTTCTTTCATTTAGGCCATGTCTCTTTGTCTCCTTGTTTTTGCAACCTCCCTGTGTTTGTTTCTATGTATTAGGCAGAGCTGCTATGACTCCCTGTCTTGGTAGTGTGGCCTCATGTAGTAGGTGTCCTGTAAGGTTCAGTGACACAGTCTCCCCTATCTCCCAAGCTGGGTACTTGAGGTGTACCCTTCGTGTGGGCTGAATATACTCTTCTCTTGTAGTTGAGCCTTGGTTGCTGTTGGCAGATCAATATGAGGGATTTACTTAGGCCAGTAAGCTTCAAGGATTGGCTCTGACCTCTGATGATCAACCTCCACCCTCAGTGGTGAATCAGCTGTGCAGGGGCAGGGTGGTGTTGCTATGATCTGGTCTATAGCTGTCCACTGGGTGTGCTGGCCCTGGGGTTTCCCAGGCCAAGGTCAGCCCCGACCTGTGTTTTGCCCAGGGCCACCCTGCCTGATCTATAAAGCAATCTGAGATGGCTGCTACTTGTGTTGGGCTTGGAGATTCCCC
This sequence comes from Macrotus californicus, assembly GCA_007922815.1. Lineage (NCBI taxonomy): Eukaryota > Metazoa > Chordata > Mammalia > Chiroptera > Phyllostomidae > Macrotus > Macrotus californicus. Next base: position 21,208 of record VMDR010014330.1, on the reverse strand, counting down.
AAGCCCAACTAGGTGAAGCCAAGTTTTGAATCAAGACAGGTGAATGCTAGTGCTGGGCTTGGGGCTCACTGAGGCCTGCTGTTGCTAGTTTGAGAGGGTTTAGGAAGGGGTGCAGCAGGAGCCAAGACCATTCAGCTTGGAAATAGTCATTCCAGCCCATCCCATTGTTGTCAGACTTCCATTCAACTTGATTGCTGATGGTTTTGAGTGATGATTGTTCTACATTTTAGTTGTAATTTTATGTGGTTGTTTTATGTGTAATTTTAGGTGATCCATGTCTGCCTACACCACCATCTTGACCAGAAGTCCCTCATTTTTCATGTTTGTATTAGTTTCTATATGGAACAAATTACTACAAACTGAATGACTTAAAATAAATTTATTCTCTCACATTTCCGTAGGCTAGAAGTTCAAAATCAGTATCATTGGGTGGAATTCAAGAAAGTGTTGGCATTGCTATGTTCCTCCCGGAGGCTCTAGGGGAGAGTCTGTTCTTTGCTTCTTGTAGCTTCTGATGACTCTGGGAGTACTTGGCTGTGGCTACAGAACTCCATTCTTTAAAGCCAGCATCTTCAAATCCCTCTCTGCCCTACCACCACCTTGTCTTCTTCTTGTGTGTTTCAAATCTCCTTCTGTCCATCTCTTATGAGGATACATGTGCTTTCCTATAGGGCCCACCTGGATATGCAGATTAATCTCCCTGGCCCAATATCATTAATTTAATCACACCTGCAAAGTCTTTACCATATAAGGTAATAATCAGAAGTTGCAGTTATTAGGGCCTGATATTTGGGGGAGCCATCATACAGTCTACAATGGTGTTTGCTTCAGAATTAAAGTCTCACTTTTATACTTCTTACTAGTAAAGCCTAGGTCACATGCCTTCTCCTGAGCTGCAAAGGAAGTTGGGAAGTGAGCTTATCAGGAAAGGTGAAAAGTGGCCAGAACATATGTCAAATATCAACTAAAATAGCTTTATAAAAATGAACTTGGTGCTGGAATCTTTAAACTGAGAAAATGTACTGATGACTGAATGTTCTGGGCACCAAATTTCAAGCCACGCAACTATTAACAAGGAAAACCATCAATCTAGAAAATGATTTTCTTTGGCTTGAGGAGGTTGGGATTGAGTGGCAAAAGCAAAATGAAACAAAAACATTAGATATGGCTTTGGGGCTGTGTTCCTCTTTTGATCACAGGAAAAGTTAGCCACAGACCCTGATGTGAACAATTTAATTAGATCCCATATTTCATTTGGAATGACTTTTGGTTATAATGTCACGGTAAATTCTATTTCCTACTGGGTCCAATGTAGCACTCCTGTGGTGGCTAGCACTATGCAATGCATTTATGGCAATAAGGACTTGGGCAATAAGATATAGACAACTTCCCTTTCTTCAGCTCCCTAGTAGGTGACTTTCAAACAAACTGAAGGGTCCTTCTTATACCTGCCCTCTTTTCCTCAATGCATGTGTGTCTCCATGTTGGCAGTTAATTTTCCCAGTTCTTCCCATGTGCAATGCCTGCTAGAAATAATGGCACCAACTCTTATTTTCTTAGTTTGTAAAAAAAAAATCAAATTATCTGTTAGGATCTTCCATGTCTTAAGAGCATCATAGTGATTGCAGGCATCTTGTAACAGTAGAGAATTGTAACAGTGGAGAATTGTAACCCATGCCACCATTCTTTGACATTGTTTCTGTAAGTGCTGACTCTAACTAGTATGTAGCTTGTAGATAAACAGCATATTGGATATGCGAATCCTAGGAACTAACTTCAAAAGATACAGACTCCACCTCCAGGCCTCCCAGCTCCAGGAGATTTGCCGACCCTCAACCATGGAGCCAGCATGACGTGAGGCCAGGATGACTAAACCAGGACGATGCACACCAGACCGACCACCACTATCCTTATCGGAATGGACTGTGCTTGTCTGCACGTAGAGAACTTTTCTATCTCCTCCCTTGATCTCTGTGTTCTGCTTCCTCTCTCCCTCCTTCTAAACACCTCTGCCTCCTGAGATGTGGAGATGGGCTTTGAGACATGAGTCCCCCATCTCCCAGGTTGCTGGCACCTGAAAACAAACCACTTTCCTTTATATCGGCACCTGTCTCCCATGTATTGGCTTTCAAAGAGGCAGGCAGCCAGGACCTGCGTTTGGTTACCATCCTACAGGTGCACAGTGTCTGAATTGCTGTGGCAGGACAACCATTCTACATTCTAGGGAGAACCATGCAAAGGCGTTGAGACTAGCATTTCCGGCAACTACGTAGATGCCAGTGTAAATACATCTTGGGCTCTTCTGTGTAAACGATCTTTGGAGAACAGTTTTGATTGTTGACACTTTGCTGTAGGTTTATAAGGCACACTTAAAATTCAGTCTTCTCCCGTGAGTGGTTATGTGTGTGTGTGTATGAGTCTGGCATCATCATGAAACTTTTCTTTTAGAAGGTCCAGAATCAAAGTGATAAAAGAAAATTGTAGATAAAAATTATTTCTTCTTTAACCTTGGAAGCTTCCTATTTCTCTGTTGAGAGAGATTTTTTTTTCAGGGAGGGACTGTAGTGTTATGATCTTATTGGCATTGATTGCGGCGTCCCCAAACACTGCTGAAAACTTTGGGGCAGATTCCTGACCTTTCCTGACACTCCGTTTCTCATTACACGATGAAAATAATAACCATGTCACCTTCTTACTTCGCAGCCCCAGTTACTGTTCCCCTTCTTAGATATGACTGGCATTTTAAGAAAAGCATACATGAGTGCTTGCCTCTCCCTTGGTCACAGAGTGGTTTCCTGCATGTCGAGTGTTCGTGACGTGTCCATCTCTCTGTTGACCTCGATTGCCCCTGACTTGATGTGACCTTTTTGGTGGGAGGAGGGACTATAGAGGTTTTTGGAGGCTTCACTCTATGAATTGATGCTTCTGCTCCAGTGTAATCTTGGTGTTTGGTCAAACGTAAAGCGCTTCAAGCTGTCAACACCCTGCGGACACCAGCATCAGCAAAGCATGGAAGTGGGAGCTTCCTGGCGGCCGATCAGAGGGAGATCTTATTTCACTAGCTTTAAGGCTAAGTATACCTTTTAGTAGATCTTCCTCAAGGATAAACCACATCATACATTATAAATCAAATTGAAGAGCTTTAGCAAAGGAGCCTTGATAATTTGGTAATATATTATCACTATGTTTTGGAAAAGCAATAAATGCCTACATTTTATAGTGTAATTAAAAAACATAATATGGATGATGGTTGTGTTCAGTCATGAAAATATAATTCAACAGTTTGGGCTTGTAATAATCTTTTTCCCTCGACAGTGTCCACTCTTAATTTAGCCCAAGAAGAGCTCACTTGGGAACGGTTTACCATGCTTGCTTTTAGAGTGTAGGAGGGCTGAACATGTGTTTAATTGGAATTACATTCTGTTGTTTTGGAAAAGCTTCACACAAAAGTGAAATGGAAAGCTGGAGAATGAAGACTGCTCAAGAACGAGCCGTTGCCATAAAAATGTAGGGCCCCTGTTTGCGAGCCTGCTGTGTCAGCAGGGGCCTCCAGGAAATGGGTCCGTCATGAGAAGTGGTAATTGAAGAGTTTAATGGAGAACCTATTTGTAGAGATGTGGGGACTTCAGCGGAGCAGCAAGGAGCAGTGAAGCGCCCAGGAACTCAAGCAGCAGGCAGCCTTTGCCACCTCAGGCCTGAGGAGCCAAGCAGTCTTGCTGCTGTTTCTGGATCCAGAAACGCTGTGACTGCAGGAGAGGGGCAGGTGACAGGTGCTGTGGCCTCAGTGGAAGAAGGTGGCCCAATGCTACCTTGCAACAAAGCAAGGAGGGAACCAAGAAGATTAAATCCCCAATGCTTCTCTCTCTTTTTTTTTTTCTCACCATTGAATCTCCTTTTGGAGTATCTCATTGGGCTGGAGAGCAAGGAGGTCCAGGTGATGTAGTCTGAGGCACAGAGCAGGGTGGAGACAGATGGAACGTGTTGGAGGAATATCCAGCACACATGCAGGGCTGGAAGTGAGGAAGAATAAGCAAAACAGATGAAAAAGTTTGCACTTATTCCTGACATATATGTGACCAATTAGAGTCTAAACCCAATGACTTTCTAGTTCCCATTTTTCTGCTCTCCAGGCATTACTAATAAAAAGACTCTTGTAAGGCTCTCTCTCTCTCTCTCTCTCTCTCTAGGGTTGTGTGATTTTTCAGAGCTGTCTGTTTTATATCTTCCATCAGGTTAGAATGCAACTCACTAGTTTTTAACAAGAATGCATCGGTCTCTAGGAGCACAGACCGGACAGAAACGACCTAGCTGCTGCTGCCATCCAGACTGCAGGAGGAAATCTTGCCACTCACAGGCTCCATCACACAAAGCAGACAGGTAACTTTACTTTTGTTCGTCAGGTGTGCTGTATAGCTTCCTGGGGTTCCAGCCTCCCCCTTCTGCTCCCCACTTTCAGAAGTCTCTTCTTGAGGTTTCTTCTCTGCACCACAGACTGATTTGGACTCCCAAACAGAATTGCAACTATGCCTGACTTTCCCAGGTGTCTGAGTTAGCTGAGAAGCGTACTTGCTCTGCTCTGATTTGATGGCCTCTTTTATTGTCCTTGGTCGACCTTGCCCCCCACTCCTTGAGCCTACACCTTTCCTGCCTTTTTCAGGGGCAGTTGCACCACAGGCACCATGGACTCCTGACAAGAGCTCAGACCTGGGCATCATGAAATCAGGCTCTGATTCCAACTTTGCCACAGAGCAGCCATGTACCATTGGTTAAACCAAAGACTATTTCCTGGACTAGCTTTTGTCATCTGGGAACCAGGGGCCTGAAATCAGTCTGTGGCTCCTCAGATACTGCCATGAAATAAGTAGAATAAGAGTGGCAAGAGGAGTCTCCCTGTCTCCACGGGAAATGGAGGCTGAGTGGGCATGGGTTGGACCTTGAAGAGCACAATTCTGTTCCAGGACCTGGTTCTTGGTTTTAACCACAGAAACTCACTCTTATTTGGGACCAAGGGGTGTCATGCCTTGACTCACTGTAATTGAGCAACCCCATACACTGAAGTAGATACTGTATTGCCAGTTTGTGGCTGTTCTTCTATCTAAGTAAGCACCAGGCACTTGTCACCACACTAGGACAGGTTCCCTGGGTCTAGACTCCCTTTCCAATGAGATTTCCCACACCTGGGTGCATCCTATTGTCCTGCCCAAGTCACACAGGAGACCCAGGTAGCAGTCACAAGCTGAGGTATCAATTTACAATTAGAAATTTAAGAGCACTTACACAATCAGCACCTTCTTGCAAGCTGCATGGGAAATTTAACCGCAAACACAAGCCATTTCCTTTATCATGCAATCCATCCCCCTGGGGGCCTACTGTACTCAGAGGCTGTGAGATCAGACATTCTCTCCACACTAGGCAGACCTACACTGAGGACACTGATCCTAGCTAGAGATTTCAGTGAGCACAGAAATGGAACGAAGGAAGTTCTGCTTGACAGCATAAAGAAAGATGGTTTAATAATGCGTCCATCTCACCCAGGGATGTCCTTGAAACCCTAAAATCCTTTAGTCATACTTCTAGAAGCTTTTCCCAAAGGAAGTGAAAATATCATTTGCCCAATACGTAAGTCCCCTTCCCCCTGAAAATTGCTGAGGATGTCTGTCTCCGAGGCTGCTTCAGCTGGGTACAGATTCCCCTGCCCGCCCCCTTCCTCAGCACCTTCTTGCTTTCTATCCTCAGACACGTTTAATCAAGTTACAGTCTCCTGGGAGGCTATTTTCTCTCTTGTAGATGACTTGTCTCTTCATGCTCAATCCAACCTGTGTGGATCTTAGAGTTAAGTTCTGAGGGAGATTCTCACTTTAAATTAGGAGTGAGCTTTAAACAGTAACAGTTGAAGAAGCTTCAGATCCGCTGTCGTGCCCTCTGTGAAACACGCTGCTGAAGTGAGGGCAAGGCTGCTGCTCCCACACCTCCCTTGTACGCTTTCTGCAAGTTGATTGTGTTGGTCCCCAAATCCATTTATGTTAACTGTACTAAGTATTGTGATTTTATTGAGTTATATTAAGAATATGAGTATGAAAATAAAATTCTTTATGAAAACTAAGCTAAAATCTTTGCAAAGATTTGATAAAGGTGAATAGCTAAAAATTCTATTGTTGAACAAAGACAATTATAAGTATTGGGGGAAATTATAAAAATTTAGGGTTTTGCAGCCAGATTGGTCCACAGCTCCCTTTACGTTTTCACCCCTCCCCCCAAAGACACTGAAATTGGAGATTGTGAACACAATCTTATGGCTATGCTTTATGCATGAGACCAACAGAAAGTAATATTAAATGAATGGCACTGTCCTTACACAAGAAATGTATGAATACATGTATATTTATGTGTTCTAATAGAAAATAAAATAGTTAAGCTAAGTAGGCACCCATCGATTTTTATGATTCCTCACTTGAACTGATAATTTTGATTCCCTGACTAGAGGTTCCAGCGGAGTAAGTAAGATAAGTGTGCTTTAAATGTAGTCTGAGTCCGGATAATAAAGATATACAATATAATCATTACAATGGCTACCATCCATGGGACTACATTTTTTCAAGTGTAGAATGCTTTAATCTAACTATTATTGCCAAAGCTAATACAGAACAGATTGACTCCAGATATACTTCAGGCTTTACACCTGCTGTTACTGAAACCAGAAACCTCTACCAGAGCCAGGGAACATGGTACCGGCTGAGCAGAATACATCAACAAGGAAGCCTTCTTGCATAATATCTCTCTCCTCACTAAACTTCCCTGCGGATGTGTAGGTTGCAGTGTTAACTACAGGCTGTTTCTGTAGTGAGTACCACCATCCCGAAGCTCTCTGATCCTTGTCGCCAGGAGACGCTGCTTCTTTCGGATGCGCCCCCTGCTGGGCAGTGTGCAGAGTGACTAGACGGGTTTTCCTTTGCACCTGTAGGTGCTGTCTGGAGTAAATAGGAGTAACACAGTTTCTTGTCTGACCTGAGGAACCCTCGCTGGAGGGCTACACGTGCCGATGGCCTGGGTAAATGCTGTATTTATTCAGGTGTGCTCAGTCTTGAACACGTGTCTCGTTATTCTCCACGCAAACATATTTCGACTCAGGAACTCCAGAGTCGTTGGTGACCCACGGGGGTAAACACTTCTGTTAAGTGCCCACCTCCCCTCTTTCCTTTCAGTATTTTCGTTGGTTCTGCCTTGTGACTCGGGGTCCCCCCAGTCTCCAAAGTCTATCGGGACAAAGAGACCTGCTGATTCCTACATCTTTGAGTCGGGATTCCAGCTCCTACCAAGTTCTGTCTAAGAAGGTAAAAACTTTAAAAAACCCCCTGCGAACAGGACCTCCTAAGTTGAGGCTGAAGAAGCTCAAATTAATTCACGAACCACGATATAGGAACAATAATAAAGTCACAATTTCAGAGTTGGGGGAGGGCCAAGAGGAAATATTAATATAGTCCTTTAATGATTTGCCATATTAATGTCAAAATATATTTATTTGAAAAATATCCAGGAACATATAATTTAATGTGTTGAATTTAATGTAAATGAGGGACTTAATGGGAGAAATGAAAAAGGGCATTTTGTATTAGTTTTAAAAATCAATTTCCGTTATTAAATAGAAGCACAGGAAACAAATTGAAAATAGCATACATAGACTAGGCTGTCTTTTTTATTGCAAAAAATTGGAATTGCTACTCATAATTACAAGAAATGGATGACAATATTTTAAATGAGTTAACTTTGGCCCATCATGCTCACTTCATGGTGTGAAGAAAACAGCACTTGAATGATTTTGCCTTTAATTTGTTCTAAATCACAGCAAAGTGCTCTGCAAGAAACAAGTGCTTGTGTTAATTAACTGTGAGTAAAGAAGGTCACTGGTATACATAAGACTCATTTTCCGATTTTAGTTATAGATTTTTTCCCTTCAATTAGAGTTCTTCTTCAGGCATTATAAGCACATGTAGATTTTCACTTTTTTCATCCAGCATTTCAGATTTAGGCACATTTGTTAATTTTTCCTCTAAAAAATTTAAAATGTAACAATAATAATGGAATTGACTTAAGAAATGAAACATATGTTTCACATTTTAAAAAATATACTTAAAATATTGACATTTTGTTCCAGCTGGTGTAGCTCAGTGGATTGAACCAAAGGGTTGCCAGTTCAATTCTCAGTCAGGGCACATGCCTGAGTTGCAGGCCAGGTCCCCAG
>VMDR010014330.1:0-12869 GCA_007922815.1 Macrotus californicus | reverse complement strand
ATGAATATAACTTAAAAGTTTTTATTTCTAATGACCAGTTATAAAATCTTTATTTTCTTTGAGGATCAGTCTAAGAACTATAACAGAATCAAAGTATATATTAATTATTTTGCTCATATAACATATGCTATCATGCAGATTTTAAACTGAAATAGTTTACAGAAGTTAACACTCGAATGCCATGGTGCGATCAGCAATACGTATTTACTCACGTCTCCCAGTCCACTCACAGTAATAACCGGGAATCACTGCAAACAAGCTGCCTTTAAATGGATTCAGCCATAGCATCTAGGTAATAACGTATGCCATTCTTGTGATCGTCTGTTTTTCTGAGGACACAGCAGTTAGCTGTGCCTAAATCTGTTCCATCTTTTTCTTTGTCATTGGCCCCAAGCTAAAAACTTTCTTTCTAACTCAAAAAAATATCAAAGAAAGCTGTTTATCTAAAATTTCTTACTATTTAATAGACATTGCTTTCCCTGTTAAGCCTCTTTTTCTTCCTGACAGAATTAATTATGACCCTTTTTTCCTGATTCTGTTTCTTCTGTTTCTATTTGTACCACATCGTATTGCACTTATTATTTACATGTTTCTGCCCCACTGAGACCCCAATAACACAGAGATGGGGTTCCTTCGTATTTCCAGCCCCTTCCGGGCCATAGTAGGCTCTCAATAAATGTTGTCTGATCAGAATTGCTTATCAACACACTGTAAATGCTGCCCATTTAATATAAATAGTGCTTATTATGACATGTTACACTTGTTAGACTTCCCATTCAGGCCTTTATTCTCTAAGCCAGGGCTTTGCAAACTTCTATAAAGGGCCAGATGGAAATATCACAGGCTTCGTGGGCCCTTCAGTGGGTGTCCCAGCCACTCAGCTCGCCATTGAGGAGAGGAATGAAGACAGCTGTGTTCCAGTAACTTCATGTACAAAAAACAAGTGGCAGGCTGGATTTGGCACGGCCAATTCCTACCCAAATCATGGTTTTGAGGTGCAGAGGAGGAGGGAATAGAATTCCAATCATGAATCATAATAATCTCTACAAAGTTTCTTATAAACACTGGGAATGGGAATTATGATGGCTGCCACATTTTTGAAATATCTCCCAAGTTTTCCTCCCTAAGAACAAAGAGGAAAGTGAGGATTTTTTCTCCGTTCTACCCTGTCTACCATGAAGACTAAGCCAGAAGACTGTAGTGGCTAAGCAGGAGTAAAAGAATCAGAAATGCTGACACGACAGGGGGGTGAAACGAAAGAAAAGTTCGGAGGAAGGAGAGCAGGAGGAGTAAATGTGGCCGACTGCAAGATATGAGTGTGTTTGTCCAGCTCCTGCAGTGGTTGGGCCATCAGGCAGACTGAAGAAAAGCTGGATTGTCCTTATTTCTCATTCAGGACAAGAGAGAAGGGACGTCATGGAGCAGTGGTCCTCACACATGTTTGCTTGCATACTTCCTAAAAGAATTTTGAAAAGATGTGTATCACTTCACACATTTCTAAATTGACATCTGAAATTTGTTATAATTAAGATGTAATTTTCATATTATAAATAATGACATTTTTATTTTTATTGATGCTATCCTAGATGTCCACATTTCCTGCTCCCCACCTTCCCTTTGCACCTCTCTTACTAGCCCCTGATCCCAGCCCCCTGGCCTTCCTCACATTCTTGTCTGCGTCCACGTGCTATGCATATGTGTGTATATGTTCTTTGCTAGTCTCTTTCTGTCCCCCCATCCCTGCCTCTCTGATCTGTCAGTCTGCTCTACGTACCCATGCTGCTGGTTCTGTTTTGTTTGTCAGTTTATTTTGTTCATTAGATTCCACATAAAAATGAAATCATATGATATTTGTCTTTCTCTGACTGGCTTATTTCACTTACCATAATGTTCTCCAGGTCCATCCATACTGTTGCAAAGAGTCAGAGTTACTTCTTTTCTATAGCCATGTAGTATTCCATTGGGGAAATGTGCCACATCATTTTAATCTTCTTAAAAAGATGTATCACGTCTTTTTAATCTTCTCATCTACTAATGGGTACTTGGGTTGTTTCCAGACCTTGGTTATTATAAATAATGCTGCTGTGAACATAGGGGTGCTTATATTCTTTCTGATTGATGTTTCAGGATTCTTAGGATATATTCCCAGAAGTGGGATTGTTAAGTCAAGTGGCAGTTCCAATTTTTAGTTTTTTTGAGGAAATTCCATACTGTTTTCCACAGTGGCTGCGGCAGTCTGCCTTCCCACCAGCAGGGCACTAGGGTTCCCCTTTCTCCACATCTTCACTGGCACTTGTTGTTTGTTGCTTTACTGATGACAGCCATTCTGGCAGGTGTGAGGAAATAATGACATTGGAAAGTAAACGTGTTATGTCTCTCTTTTAACATATCCAGTAGAGTCTAATTTCACACAGTAGATTTTGAACTTTATTATTTTGAAATGATTTTAGGTTTACAGAAAAGTTACCAATATGATACAGAGAATTCTTACACACCATTCACCCAGCTCCCTCTAATGGTACATTTCACATAACCAAAGAACAACCATCAAAACTAAGAGATTAATACTGGTATAGTACTACTAACTGAACTATAAACTTTATTCTAATTCTAAATTTCCCATAATGTCTGTTTTCCATCTCAGTGTTCAATCCAGAAGTCCACCTTGCATTTAGTTGTTGTGTCTCCTCATTCTCCTCCAATCTATTACATTTCCTCAGTCTTTCCTTATCGTTCATGACCTGGCCACTTGAAAAATCGATTATTTTGTAGAATGTTCCTCAATTTGCATTTGTCTGGCATTTTTTGTTATTAAAACGAGATTGTGTGTTATGGGAAGATACTAAGAAGTTGTGCTCATCTTAGGGCCTCCTGCCCGGGGTGCACGAGGCTGGTCTGGCTGAGCACTTCTTATGTCAACCTCGATCATGTGGCTCAAGAGGCTTTTCAACTGTAAAGGTGACTATTTGGAGGGGGTTACTCTAAGCCTACTTGAATTTCCCGTTTCTCTTCGAACGTTCACATACTGATTTTAGCAGCAGCTGGTGGATCTTGCCGGCGACAATTATTACTGTTGTATTTACCTAATGGTTTTTGTTTCTCTCATTTCTTCTGCATTTATTGCTTGAAATTCTTCTGTGGAGAAACAGCGTTGCTTTTCCCCAGATGCTTATTCTATGGGTTATCATCCAATACAATCATTTTGTTGCTTGAACTGCTCCAACGTCAGCCACTGGGAGCTCCCTCAGCTTGACCTGTGTCTTCTGGACATGGCCTCGTCCTTTTGCGAGCACGTCCTCACCTCCTGGCACCTCAAGAGAGTCCACCTTCATCACATATTTTTCCTGCCCCAGACCTGTCATCGGCCACTGCTCCATGGAGCTCTGGTGTGTTTTACTGGAGACACCAAAACAGCTTGAATTTCATCTTAATTTAATTAAAAATAGGAAAACACACAAACTCTTTAGCATTCAGAGGTTTTATTTCTTTTTTCTCCCTAGTCTTTTATTTCTATTCTAATCTCCCCACAGAATTTTATCATAATGTAATATATTTTTACTCTTGAAAATTTTATTCATCCCTTTGTCATATTTTTCTGCAGTAGAAAATATGTAAATTAAAATTATTTAAAGAAATTTCCTGTGAACATAAGCTGTTACACATTTTTTATATCGCATTGTCATTTCAATTATTATTAGTATATGTTTGATCAGAACAACATAAACATACCATAACAGTTAATAAATAGTATATGACAAACTAAAATGTTATATAGGTAATGCATGTCTTAATGAAACAGACACATCATAGATAAATTCACATTAATTTAAAATTGTTAGAATGAGTCAGCATTCAGTGTGGATTCTGTGGTGGTTGTGTGTGCTGAGAAACTCAGTGTAAAATTGCCGGTGCTCCCTGCAAGTCAATCTCTTCTCCTTCCTGAGTACAATGGGAGACCCTTCAGACTTCCTTAGTTAGGTTGGACCATGTGGCTAGTTCTTGCCAATGGTATGTGAGTGGAAGTTCCATGTATTGCTTCAGGATCCAGGGACTTAAGAGTTCTGTACTACTTTTTCCTGCACTAGCATCACTGGGTACCCCATGTTCCAGGGGTAGGAACATACAGCTTAGATCTATGAGTTACTGTTTGTAAGTCAGCTGCCCTGGAGCCAATGGAACCACAGCAGGCTTTTGCACGACCAAGAAATTAATTTCTGCATTTTGTTTTGAACCATCAACACTAGAGTGTCTGTTCACTTCCACAATATACCCTAGCCTATCCTAACAGAGAAACTTTGTTCACATAAATAAGGAGATGGGAATGAAAGGTTTGTTATAGTAATATAACTCCAGTATTGAATTTTCTCATAAGTGCCAAAAATCACCCTGATCATACATTAAAATTATTTTCATCATCTATCAACTCACAATTTGATTATGTCCTCCTTGAGTTTTACTTAAAGAACTGGAAACACTCAACTTGCAAAAGAATTTGCTACCCCGTCATTAGAATGATTCCTTGTCAATTTCCCAGAGGTAAAATTAAGAGGCTTTACTAAGAGGTTTTTTTAAAAAATCCTTACCCGACAATTTACTGATTTTTACTGAGTATTTACTGATTTTTTTAGAGAGAGAGATAGAGAAAGAAAAACATTGATGTGAGAAAGAAACAAACATGCCCTGACCGGGGATCGAACCCACAACCTTGTTGTGTGTGTGCCCTGACCGGGAATTGAACCTGCAACATTTTGGTGTATGGGACAATGCTCCAACTAACTGAGCCACCTGGCCAGGGCACTGAGATATCTCAAATGACCATTAACTATGGCTTTTCACTTATGGACACTTTATTTTACCTGATATGCAAGGTAAGGTTGGGAAAAATGAAATATTATTAATTGCACTAGTTCTGTCAATATTACTTTTCTATTAAAATGTCTTTATCTTAATAAGCACTTTACTCAGAACACTAGAGTTGCAAATTTAGTTATCCAATTAATGAAAAGTATTCATTCTAAAACTGAATTGGTAAGGCCAGTCCTCATTGTCAAACCCATGAGCCAAATAAGACAATGTTCGGAAAAAGTCCAATTGTATTTTTCAATTCAATAAGAATGCTAATACTCACCCTCACGTAGAAATCTGAGAAAGAGAACTCTAAGAGCTTTACCACGAGCTTTTTCCCAGGACAAAGGTAAGACACCAGGTTCTTACCAATATCCACACTGTCCTCGCCCTCTCCAGCTTTCCTCTCCGGGGGCTGGATGAAATGGCGTCTTACACACAGAGTGGCTGTCGCCCCCGCTGCTCCACCACACGATGCACATTAACTTAGAGCGGCCCAAATGGAATTCCCCACTCATCACTTCACCCTGAGCAGAAAAATGTACAAATGCATTTTGAACACAGGAAAAGACATGAAGCTATAAACTGGGTTGATAATTCCTTTATTAAAAAGCTTCACTGACATCATTACTTGGACTTTTTTTCTTTGTTTGGTGCCATGGAGGCTTTTCTCGAGGTAAGAGGTCACAGTAAGATTTGGAGTGAAAGCCATCTTTTTTTTTTCAACGGTAGAGACAAGCATTTGTACAAAGAGGTAGGAAATAAGAACCAGTATGACACCAGGCCTCAGGGGTATGCTCATGCAAATTAACCCTTAAACCTATGAAGGTTAAAGATTCTGGGCACTAAGCTCCTTAAATATGTCCATGCCCCTGTGTGCCTTGGAAATCTTTATGCACCTTCAGGGTATGTGTCCTCAGTTTGAAGACTGTACTTGGAGAGTGCATTTCAATCGCCCGTGGAAGCTACATAATTAATCAAACATGGATGTCAAGTTAACTTCTGGAGGCAGAGGTAGGAGACACAGTGAAGGACTCCAAGCCTCTTGTAGACGGAGGCCCGGCTACAGGGAGGAACCTGGACCTCTGAGTGACCGAGTAGAGCCAAGTCTTTGTATAAGCCCATGTCAGCGTGGATGAGAAATAAACCTTTGCTGTGTTAAACCATCAAGATTTTGGGGTTGTTTGCCCCAGCATTTAGCCTCCCCTGACGAACAGAGTAGTGGATGGTGCTGGATGGGGTCTCATTACTGCAGAGGTGAAGGGGCTTGTAGCCAAGACCTGCAGTGTCCATGTAGGGAATGGAATGGGAGTCACAGTCAGTTCTCTGGGGACTAGGTGGTGCCAAGGAGAGTAAGGATGGGTTCAGTCAAAGAGAAAAGACTACAGGTTGCACCAGCTACAGGCTTCATAGCAGGTGCCTGCAGAATTCTCAGGAGTGGGCTCAGACAAATACCTCCAGGTAATACACACCCACAGTCAGTTATCATCTTCTTTTCCCAGTGCCACCAGGACACAAGACACAGAGTTCTCATATGTCCAACCATCATTTTGAAGAAGGAAAGGAAACTCCAAAAGACTGAACTTTTATCTAAAGAGACCATTTAATCCATGCTTGATAGGGAGTGGACCTTCAATAGAAGAAACATTTAAACTGCAAGACTGTTGGAATTGGAAGAGCCATTGGATTTAATGAGAAAATCCAAGATTTTCCGTCACCCAGAGTCATAGAAACTAACGGATTCTTCTGGAGGGGGGCACATTAATTATGCGTGAATAGGTTTGTGACCCTGTTGCTTTTTCCTTTTCAAGCTCTGGCTGTGAAATCAAGTTCAGATTAAAAATAGATATGAAAAACAGTTTTAAAAGGTGTGCACGTATGAATAGAAGGGAATATTTCAGTGCTTTCTATTTCTGAAACGGCAGTCATGTGAAGGACTGTATGGTCTGCCCATGGGGACGGTCTCTGAAGACGTGATTCAACACTTCACCTCAAAGGACAGAGCACTGACAAGCGGTACAGTTTTTTTCTGCAAAACCACTTCATGAACGACTTACCTTGTCAGGTTGTTATGTGTGATGATTCCACTTCAACATACCTTGACTGGAAGGGTAATTGATTAGCAGTGTTTTTTTTTTACCACGTCCACTGAAAAGAACAGAGCTTTGATTTCAGTGTTGCATGACAGATTATTAAACTGGGCTTTTATACCATCTAGTTTAGTTCAGGCCAATCATTTGTTTGAATCATAAATAAACAATTGTCACATGACACCATATCTTTTAAAAAATAAAGTCCCAAAACTCAACAAAAATGATGGAAGTTGATTGTTCCAGTGTGTAAGCCGCACACACACCAAAAGTATCAAAGAGCTACTTTTGCGAGCTGTAGCAACTGTTTCAGGCCACGGGTACTTCATTCTGAGGACATGCCCTTCAAATAGTATTTCTAATGATGCTTTTCCACCTGGAAATTCATGGATACCTTCTCTCGGAGCTCCACCTTATGACTGGTGGCCACCAGTTTCAAGGCAGCTGGTTGTAATAATGAAAATGCACTCTCCAGGGAGGCCCTGAGATTCCTCCAGTTTCTCCTCCATCACAGGACCTTACTTAATTTCATAACCACCTGATACTTTCTGCTCGTGCATTTCTTTAGTGGTTTGCTGTTTTTCTCCATTGGAAAAGAAGTGCCACAAAAACAGGGAGCTCATGGACTTGCTTGTCCGAGTACCTCCAGGCTCCAGAATGGCTCTTGGCTCTTAATAGGAACTCAGTAAACATGTATGTAACGAGTAAACCTCTAAATATTGATGGTGAAGTCATTTTTCTTTATAAGAAATTAATGAAGGAAGATAAAATTTGTGATTATAAAATTATGGATAGTATGCTTTTGTTCATTATTTACCCTTCACACAAATGGAGATGGTTCCCCAGAACCAGGGTTTACTAGCTAGAACGCTCCAAATAAAATCACTTATATTGCAAAGGTATCTGGCTTGCTACTGGAGAGTAAGTTACTGAGTGCTTTTCAACATGTTTTTGAGTCTGTTTCTAATGGGATTGTAATTCAGATCTTCAATTTTTCCCCTTTAAATTCGAATTACATTTTGTTTTTTGGTTTTTAGGAGTGTTATATATTACTTTATACCTTTAGTTTTTAATAAAACCTATGAGTTTTATTAAAAGATCTCAATAAATTTTTTAAGCTTATCTATAAGATATTTTTAACTATCAAACTTAGTCATTAATTAGTAATCGAAGGTTTGGGGCTTCATTGTGTGGTTGCTTACAGAAGCATGCTGCCAGCCAGGAATTTACTACTGAAGAAAAGTGAATTTTCTTCTCCTTCAGTGTGAGAAGTCAGAACTAATAAAAGTGAATGTCGCCTTGAGTATTAGTTTAGAGCCCAGAACCTGTGACTTTTAAGGGTAGAAATCAGTATTTTTCAAAAACTGATTGGATTAGAAAAGATTGCTTCTTCCTTTTCCTAGCTTGTATAAGTATAGGGTTTTAAATTTTGTGTTACTTCCTCTCTTTTAATGGAATGAGGGTGAGTAAATGCCTAAATAGCTTAGTTTTAAAATTCCCAAAACATTTTGCAAAAGCTATTACTCACATTGGTTTGAGAGTTTTCAATAGGGAGTTTCTCTGAATAGTTCTTGTTTTCTGATTAAATGGTGTAATTTCCCCCTTTTAAGAATAGATCACAGGTGGGGAAATGAATAATCAACACCCATCTGATTTGGTTACAATTCATACCCAGCGATCGCTTTAACAATAATTAAAACAATGACACAATTTACACTAAAGTGGCGTCTGATCTGTAAGGGAAAATGCAGGGGCTGCTTCCCTTGAAGTCTTTCCTTGTCCTTGTGGCTCTGGCGTTCTCTGACTTCATTACTATTGCTCATTCTTGTCAAGATCAGAAATGAGAATGTTTTCTTCCAAACGCGCTGCACTGAAGTTGGTGGTTGGGTAGTAAGGGTTCCGGAACTCCGTGAGCCTCCTGAAGACAGCGCTGCGGCGCTTGTGCCAGCAGAAGGCAAGCGCGGCGACGGCCAGAGCCGCTGTCAGCGTCAGCGCTACTGCGAGTGGCACCACGCTGTGACTTGGTTCTAACAGAAGATGAGAAAAAGGAAAACTTCAACAGTAGCGAAGCCCTATAGACACTGTGACATACTTACTGCCTATTTTATTATTGCTAAAAAAATCAAAATGTTCTCTACTGTTCCAAACATACCTTTTCCTGGGTGTTCCTTTACCATGTGATTACCTAAAGTACAGAAAAAAAAAGCGAGATGAAGTTTCTCTTTTCATTCAGCAAAATTATGTCATTACTTACAGCAAGGCTCGGCAAACTGTGGCCCATGGGTTAGATGTGCGCCTCTGCTTTTATAAATAGTGTTTTACTGGAACTTGGCCACATTCTTCCGGTTCTGCACTGTGTACGGCTGCCTTCATGCTACAATGGCAGCATGGCAGAGGCCACACGGCCCCCGAGCCTCAGATATTTATATCTGGCCCCTTACGGGGAAAGTTCGCTGACCTCTGATTTACTGTAATCATTACGACTGCTTACAAACACATACATTGCTGTTTTTTTCTTTCTTTAAGCCAAAGAATTTCCATCTAGTCTCAGCACTGCGCTGCAATAGAAATGTGAGTAAAACATAGTCCCTGCTTGCAGGAAACTCAGTTTTGTTGGGACCTGCTACAGAGTTTGTCCTGCAGTGATAACACCCCCCCCCACCCCCATCCCACCTTCATGCAGGGATTTAAACATCAACATCTTGCCATACTTGTGTTTTCAAGAATCTTGAGAAATGAATAATAGCTCCTCCATCCAAAAAGTTAAAGGATTTTCTACTGTAAAAATGTATCTCAAGTAGACTCTGTCTCAAAATTTGAACTGTTATTTCTGAGATCTAGATAAAGATGTAGAGAGTGATCCAGAAAAAGACAGTAAAGAGTTTGTGAGTGGAGGGAGTGCCCTGTGCACTGCTTGTGCCCGATCACTCTGAGACTTACAGGAAGCATCGTCATTGTTACCAACAGCAAAACCATATGTTTAAAAAGGCCTGTCTTTGCAATTTAAAAATAATATTGTGTAATTTTGCATAATGCAATGGAAACGTATTGTGTTGTGTGTGTACGTGTGTGAGTGTGAAGATACTTTAAGAAAGAGTGTTAAAAGAGAGTATTTCAGAATGGAGGCAGTGAGAAGGTGCAGAAGGACCCTGTAGTCAGATAATCAGGACTATAATCCTCGATGTAGCCTCTGTTTGGACAGCACTTTTCTCATCTGTAAAATGGGAATATTCTATCGGCTCCTTTGCCCTTGTAAGTTGTGAAGGATGAAAGAGATGTGCTGTGTGTCACAGGGAGCTTTGAAGTCCTGTACAAACACAAGGTGTTTCTGGTTTGTTCTTGATACGTAAGTGCTGCGGGTCACATGGGTGTGTTGTTTATCACGCAGAGTTGATAATCTCACTATTTGGGTTTCAAACACTCGTGCCCACATCTACCCGTTTTTTTCTTCTTCATTACCAGTCTGCAATCTGCCTCCAATGCCTGATGATTCTCTTTTCCCTTTTCCACTCTCCCTTTTCGTTCCTCGTTCCATTGCTCAAATTGCAAGTGCCTCTCGTTACCTTTGGGTGAACGTGATGCCCCTGCAGGTGTCCACGGAGCACCTGCTGGGTCCCTGTCTCCTTCACACAAAGTTCAGCTCTTCCTGGATCCTACATCATTGTTCAATTGAATTCCCATCACCACCTAACGTGAACTCTTCGCTCCAATCTCAGCTCATTCTCAATTGCTGCCTTTAGTCATTTGTCCAACACGCCTTCCTCCCTCAAGTCTCTTCTCTCGGGGTTCCAAGGCTTCGTCTCTGTGCCTTCTCTAGCCGTCTTTACAACACCGGCACCTAGCAACTGTTGTGGTTATTATAACTGCCTTTCCACTGTCAATGTTCCTCATTAATGCCCTATCTAAGAAATCTCTGCTGTTAGTTGCAACAGACTACAATTTTCTGGCTCAGATTTCTAAAATTATTCTTTTATCACCAAAAACTAAGTAGGTAGCTTAAGATAAAGTTAAAATATGTCTTTTACAATAAATTAGAGCTGGTGACGGAGAATCACATGTACTTTTCCACAAGCACAGCTAAAGCCTAGGTTATATTTCTTTAAAATGAGCCTTACAATTCTGAGTAGCAGTTGTCAGAATGAGGGCTGTAGGTGTAGACTTCTAGCTCTATTCGCCTGAGGTAAACTGCTTTTCTACTTATGAGGTTGACAGCTACGGTGACACAAGAAAGTCATAGCCTGTGAGTTGAAATGTTCTAAGACTTGTCTGATATAGAACAGGAGGATACTAGTAGAGTCTATCCAAATGCTCCCTGAATTCTTGGATTTTAAAAGCTTTAAGTGCTAATGGGGTGGGTCAACATCAGTCCGGGTGAAATAAAAATGAACAATCACCCTCTGACTTTACCCACCTGCCTCCATTTTACAAATAAATCCTTTTTTTTCTTGGCACGGAGATAACTGCCACACTCCTGTGGGGATCCTCAGGGCGACGCACAGACGGGGTTGGATGGGGTCCGTCTCAGGCTTCCGAATGCCCCAGTTTGACTGGTCTGTGGGAGTCCCATCGAACCACTTTGTGGTTTTATCTGTGGGGGAATTGCCGACTTATGAATTCTGTGCATGATTATCAAACCTACTAAGACTGGAATGAACCATAAAAAGCAGCCCTACATTTAATGAGACTCACTCCTTATCTGATGCTCTTAACTCAGTAAGTGCAGTTATGAACTCACCATCCAAAGGCAGGTGTGAGTAACGCTGCCTTGTGAACAACTCTCTGTTTTGATTCAGTTCTAATTTAGCTCACTTAGGGTATCATGTTTCTTAATGTAAGTTTGGATTTTGACATAATTCTTACCATTATAAGTGATTTGAAGAAATTATTTAATGAACTAAACTAATCAACATAGAGGAAAAAAATCCTTTGAAGTCCTAACATCCATATCATTACAAAATGGCTCACTTTCAAGAGAATTTCACAGTGAGTTTCTTTAAACAGCAACCCAGTGGTGTACCAATGGGTGGGGCCATGGGAGAGTCTGTCCATGAGTAGCAATAACGAGGTCCAGTATCTGAAAAGGATTTAAAACCAACTGAAATTCAGTCAGCTTTTTGTTATCACCATGTGCTAGAAATTCAAAACAGCATCAGTGATTGAAGCAGCCTCCTTGGCAGGGTAAACGCACCCTCCACTTTGGTACCCCACTGTAACACGCTGTCCATGCCAGTTCAAATGTTTTCCCTTACAAGTACTTTCAATAACCATCATTTAAATACCATGAATACCATGGCCCTCATTTGAATACGAACTCTGGTTTTTATGAGTAACAAATAACTCTAATTGCATAATTTCACACTGAGACATTTCCTTAACTCCATTGTGCTTTTTAAACATTTAGGACCCTGGGGTATTTTTGAGGGAATACTGTTTTGGCATCTAGGACCAAGTCTGTGAGCATGAAGTTCCAGTCAAGCATCTCAGTGTCGATAAACTCGTTTGTTGTTATTTGGGGTATTCTGGGGTTATTCACAGGAAAAGAGGGAATAGGGGAAAGGGTTAGCAATGTTGTCTTGGGAAGAAATGGCTTTCAGACTCATGCTGTTTGTTCACAGCAACTGAGGGTTTTCCAGCTTGGAGAGGCCATTCTCATCAGCCTTGGCCACCGTGCGTTTGTTTCCACCCTCTCCTCTTCTCCACACAGAACACTTACTGTCGCCGTCAAACTGAGCGTTCAACCAAACCGTCTGCGCAGAAGCAGCAAAAACAACAAGCTCTTCTAGGAGAAATGAGTTTTCAGCCTCATCCTTGATTGTTAAAAGATCAGATCCTATAAAAGAGACAAACAGCAAATGAAGAAGAATTTGTGTGCACACGTCAATAAAACTTAAAAAATGTCTCCTATACCATCCATAATTTGTAAAGCTCAGGCTT
>VMDR010014329.1:0-23787 GCA_007922815.1 Macrotus californicus | reverse complement strand
CACAACTATCAACAACTGAACCTAAAAACAAAAACAAAAACTAAGTAAACAACCAGAACAGGAACAGAATCATAGAAATGGAGATCACATGGAGGGTTATCAGTGGGGAAGTGGAAGGGGAAGAATGGGGGGAAAAGGTACAGAGAATAAGTAGCATAAATGGTAGGTACAAAATAGACAGGGGGAGGTTAAGAATAGTATAAGAAGAAATGTAGAAGCCAAAGAACTTATATGTACAACCCATGGACATGAACTAAAGGGGGAGTATGCAGGTGGGAGGGGGTATGCAGAGAGGAGGGGAATAAAGGGGGGAAAACAGAACTGTAATAGCATATCAATAAAATATATTAAAAAAGTAATCCCAGCTTTACAGTGTTATAGTAACTAATGAGATAAACACTAAAAGTACCAAACACAGGCTGGGCATACATACGTGCTCAAATATGGAAATAATTTTAATAACTCAATGGGTCTTTGAGCCCGTGGCAGCCGAGGCCTTACCTCCAAGTCTTCTTTCTTTTCCCTTTCCACCAGTGGGCTCTGGTAGGGTCTCAAGGTTTCAGCCCACCACTTGGCATCAACTCGACACTTGCGGGTCACTGTCATCCAGGCTGAGTCATACCTCTGGGTGACATCCCGGACCCAGCCATCATTGTCAATGCCCACAACGTAGGTCATGGGCTTGGTGGCGTACTTGTAACATGTCAGAGCCTGGCCTACCACACCATGCACACAGTCCACACACACCCATTTTCCCTCCTGCTCACAGAACACCTCTAGCCACTGGTCCACACCAGCTGCTCTTCCTCTTTCTGTCCCCTCGCCATCGCTGGCCATTTTCTTGCTTCTCTTACTCTTAGTGCTCGAAGAGGTTGTGGATGCTGCTGGAAAGCCAGGGTGCTTATGGAGGCTTCCATGTTGGGTCCTGGATTTACTTTGGGACCCTGCCTTTGTCCCTTGAGAGGCCGGAGCCCTCCTCTGCCTTGAAGGACCAGGCTCAGAATCCTCATCAGATGGGTGATGAGCTTCCCCACTGGAGAGCTCAAAGTCAGAGGCACTGCTGGCCTTGTCACTCCCACTCTCCTCCTCTTTATAAGACACCCTGGAGGCCACCCGCAGCTTCCGGCCATGAACACGTCTCTGGGTTTCCCCCTGCTCTTCCGCCTGGCCCTCTTCTTCCTCACAGGAGGAGGACTCTCTCCGCTTCTTCCTGACGGCAGCCGCCATGCCCCTCTTCCCTTTGGCACTTGGACTGCTAGTGTCCTTAGAAGAAGTGTTCTTTTTTCTGGTTCCTCTGCTGGTCTTCGGTTTGGTTTGGTTTTCTGAAACTAGGCTGGAAGTTTCTGAGGAGCCTCCAGGACCATCTGTGGATTTCTCTTTAGGTTTCTTTCCCTTAAACAGAATAGAAATTTTGCTTTTCCTTGTTTGCTAATGATAGGAGAGAGACCCTGTAACCTAACAGGGTCGAGTCACTGGCTAGAGAACCAGTGGACATAAGATGTCCCCAGCTCAGAAAGCGATCAACTGGCTATCCTTCTGGGTCGTAGGAAAATGTTTGCTAAAATCTACAGCACCTTCGATAAGGTCACAATATAATTCTCTTTACTCTCAAGCATGGCACAGGGAAAAGAGCACAGGATGTGGAAACAGACAAACCTGCGTTTAAAGTTGCTTCTTATGTTACGTGAGTTAGGTCAATCATGTAACCTCTGGGCCCCAATTTCCTCAGCAACGATAACATTCACCTTGCACATAATGCATTTTGCAAACAAATACCGATGGACTTTAGTAAAGTTATGGTATTAATAAAGAAATTATTAAAGTCCGTTTTTGGACCATCAAGTTTCAGGCAATGCCGACACCCCAGGGAGCACAGTGTTCAGCCCCCTCCTTAGATGACTGCAGAGTTCAGTCCTTCACCCCTCCTCAGCCACGCTGCTGCTGAGCACAGGTACCAGTGTACTGTGTGCAGGCCAGAAACTACAGCACCGAGGAGCCATGACCTCCCACAGGCCCTTCTGCACATGCAGAGATCAGGCTGCTAGAGAATCCACTATGCGTCCAATCTTGCCAACACAGGGTATGTGCAAGGCAGGCTCAAAGGAACTCATGCTCTATTTTATACCCACCCTTAAAAATAGTCTAATGATCAATTTTTTAAAAGTCTGATAACTTCTCACTTCTCCCGACCAACTACCCTTTTCTCTGTAAGCCCCAAGAACCTCACCTTGGTCGCGGATAGCTTCAAAGGAACTGGCTGGAGAGACAATACCAGTCGGGTTGGGAGCTGTAGGGCCCGGAGAATCAGTAAAAATATCTATAATAAAAAAGATTACATACTTACTTCAGGAGAGGAATTAAGGGCTTAATTAAGTGTTGTTTGTTGTGGTGCTTATTTATAATAGGGAAAAGTCAGAAACAACCAAGCTGCCTAATAATAGGGGTCTGGAACCCTTGACACTATTAAAAATGAGCAGCAGAGACCTATCTTTGGAGAAAAACAAGAAAATGTTCATCTATTAAAAAAAAAGAGAAGTTTGTTTTTAATGTGCAATATTAATTTTTGTAAGAAAAAACTGTATATAAATAAACATAAATGCATATTTGGAAAAGGACCCATCTATTGGGTTATGGCTGTTTATATGTGGTGTTTTTTCAACTTGCCTTTCTGTATTCAACATGTGTTATGTTTGTGACTAAAATAATAAAATATCACTTTGACAAAAAAAATACAAAACACCATTATCATCAGATGACCAAGGTCTATTCCCATCATTCCATTTTCCCCACAATGAGTCTTTCAACTAGAAGCTGCATTTCTCCTTTTTTTAAAGATCTTTTTCATATATACTTTATTATTATTATTATTATTATTATTATTTTAAAGACTTTATTTTTAGAGAGAGGGGAAGAGAGGGAAATAGAGGGAGAGAAACATTGATGTGTGGTTGCCTCTCGTGTGCCCCCTACTGGGGACCTGGCCCACAACCCAGGCATGTGCCCTGACTGGGAATTGAACCAGCGACACTTTGGTTCACAGGCTGGTGCTCAATCCACTGAGCCGCACCAGCCAGAGCTGGAGGCTGCATTTCTAAACATTCTGCTAACTTGTAAGGATGGGAGCCCCCTCCAGGGAATTAACCTCTAACACAGCAACAGTGACAAAGCACCTGAGCAAGATCTGTCTGCACAGATCTCAGGCTCCCAACATTTCTCATGAATTAGTCTGATAGCCTACTGAGAAAGCCAGAGATGAAAAGGAGAAACAGGAAGGCAGGTTTTCTGTGAAAAGCCCAATTATATGGGAAAAAAACAAAATTGCCCCGAGTGGCGTGGCTTAGTGGGTTGGGCGTTGTCCCAGAAAGTGAAGGGTTGCTGGTTCGATTCCCGGTCAGGGCGCATGCCTGGACTGCCGGCCAGGTCACCGGCTGGGGCGTGCAAGAGGCAACTGATCAGTGTTTCTCTTCCTCTCTTTTTCCCTCCCTTCCCTTCTCTCTAAAAATAAATGAATACAATCTTTAAAAAAAAAAGAAAAAAATACTTTTGCCCTGTTTTTTCTGGAGGTAAGAACTGGGGAAACATCAAAGAAACCCAAACTGAGAGACAAGACACAACATTCCTGAGCAGCACTCTTTCAAAACATCAGGGTAATGAAGGACAAGGGAAGACAGAAACAGCGACAGACTGGAAGAGACTAAGGAGACATGATGGTTAAATGCGACACCGTATCTTGGGTTAGATCTTGGGGCAGAAAGAGGGCATTAGTGAAAAACCTTGAAAAATCCAAATAATAGCTACAGTTCAGTTGACAAGATACTATTAATTAGTTGGTGTAATTATTATTGTACCAATATTCATTTCTTAGTTTCTTTGTGTACAGCACGTCACAGAAGCATGTATGTAAAAGCCTGGATAACTGAGTATTCACTGGAGCACTCAACTAGCTCAGTGACTTCTCTAAACCTAGATTCCTTCATCTGTAATAACCCCTGCTGCGTCTTCCTCACAGGATTACAAATAAAGTCGTGTATGTGACACTACTCCGGAAGCAATCCAGCGCTACACAAATACGCCTGGTCATCGCCTTTAATAAGTAATCTATGTTCACTGTCAAGGGGAAAAATATTAAGTTGCAAAGCCATACAATTCCTATGCAGAAAATAAGATAAATGGACAGAATAGACAAACCCTAAAGATATTGAAATTACCAAAACTGATTCAAGAAAAAACAGAAAATCTGAATATACCTTTAGCAAGAAATTGGGACAGAAATCAAGAACCTCCCCATCAAAAAAAGTCTAGGGCCAGGAGAGGTCTACCAAATATTTAAAGAAGAATTACCAGGAATCCTTTTCAAACACCTCCAAAAAATAGAAGAGGAGAAACTTCCTAACTCATTCTATGAGGCCAGCATTACCCTGATATGAAAGCCAGGTATCACAAGAAAACTACAGACCAATATCCTTTATGAATGTCAACGCTAAAGTCCTCAACAAAATACTTAGTAAACCAACTCTAATAACATACTAAAAATGATACACTATAAAAAAGTGGGATTTATTTTCAGGAATGCAAGGGTGGTTGAACATAAGAAAACCAGTAAGAAAAAACCATGAAAATGGTTTTAGATAACCATATTTGAGAAAACAGGAAAACCAATCAATGCAATGCACCATATTAACAAAATAAAGAAAAATAACACACGATCATCTCACATGACACAGAAAAAGCACCTGACAGCATCCAGCACACTTGCATGATAAAAACACTCAGAAAACCAGAAATAGAAGGAAACTTCAACATAACAAAAAAAACTGATAAAAACACATAGCCAGCATGATATCCAACAGTAAAAAGTGAAAGATCTCTCCATCCCCAAGACCGGGAGTAAGACAAGGACGCCCACTTTCACCGACGCTATTCGGAACTGAACTGCAAGTCGTAGGCAGAGGAACCGGGCAAGCAAGAGAAACAAAAGGCACCAAGCTGGAAAAGAAGTAAAATTATCTCTATTTATTGATAGCAAGATTTTACACATAGAAAATATGAATGTACAAGAAAGCTACTGGAGCTAATAAAGAAATTTAGCAAAGTTTTAAGGTATAAGATCAACATAAAAAGTCAGCTGTATTCCTATTCACCTGCAATGAACAATCTAAAGAGGAAATTAAGAAAACAGTATTATTTATGATAGAATAAAAACACACCTAGGAAAGAATTTAACCAAAGTGATAGACAAGTACAGTGAAAAAGCACAAAATACAGCTTAAAGAAATTAGACATAGAATAAGCTGAAAGATAACCATGCTAATGAATTGGAAGATAGAATACTGTCTTGATGGCAATGCTACCCAAGTCAATCGACAGATTCAATGTAATCCCTATCAAAATCCCAATGGCCTTTTTTTTAAAATAGAAATGAAAAAGCAGACCATCAAATTCGTGTCTATTTGGCTATTTACCGCGAAGGGCCCTGAACAGCCAGAACAGCACTGTGATGAAGGACAAACTTCCACTCACACCTCCCACCTTCAAACTTACTTACTACAGAGCTATAGCGACCGAACAGAGTGGTCTGGCACAGGAGGGACATGCAGGCCAACGGAGTAAAACTGAGAAGCCCAAAGTTAACCCATGCATCTACGGCCAATGGGTTTTTGACAAGGGTGCCAAGACCATTCAACCCCCACTGAAAAACTTGTCTTTTCAAGAAGTAGAAAAAATAATTCAATAAATGGTTAAAAGGGTAGTCCTTCAAGAAACAGTGCTGGGACAACTAGATATCCACATGCAAAAAGAACAAAGTTGGACACCTACCTCACATCACATACAAACATTAACTTAAAATGGGTAAATCTTAAAATAGGTAAATCTCCTATATCTAAGAGCTAGGATTGTAAAACTCTTAGAAGAAAATATAGAAGGAAATCTTTATGACCTTGGATTTGACAAGGGAGTCTTAGATATGACAGCAAAAATGTAAGGAACAAAAAAAAATTACACAAAACATCACATGTATGATTTCTTTTATATGAAATATCCAGAATATGTAAATCACTAGACAATGCACATTAGTGGTTGCCACGTGCCTGCGGGGGTAGAAGAGGTAGAATAAGGAGTAACTGTGTAAAGGGTACAGGATTTCCTTTTGGGGTAGCAAAAATGTTTAGAGGTGGTTGTTGTACAAAACTCTAAATGCACTAAATGTCACTGAATTGTTTACTTAAAAAAAAAACCTATGTTTTTGCTTTAAAAAACTCCACAGATGAAAACATATGTATATAAACACAAATGCACAGGAACAATTCTTGGAGAACAGTACTCAGATAGTAACGTTTCCCTCTGGATGGTGGTATCACGGCATAATTACTGGCCATGCCAGGTATCGTGGACTTTATCAAGCCAAATCAGAAGGAGAGAGATAAAGATGCCAGCCATTCAGCCTCTAAAGATACAAAAAGTAGGGCCTCTTTCCCTAAACAAACAGGGAATCTGGGGCTCAGGCACAAGTGTATCTATTCATAGGAATCTTTCAGGGACAGATTCCTGGAATATATCTCCCATATGTCTACCTCTATTTTTGTTTTAGTCAGAGTCTTACCTAAGGGTATTCTCAAGCATTTGAAAAAGCCCGTCTACACATTAAGAGCTCTTCTCCAGGACTGCTTTTGGTGGACACGACTCTCCTCACTGCACAGCTGCCTGCCAACACCCTCACCCAGACTGGAAGGTATGGAAACACTTCCTCAAGGATCTCAGCAGTCCACGTGAAACATTTCCTTAGACCTTCTGAAAACAACTTCTGAATAGTTAGTGGAAACAATTCTAGGGCACCTGACCAAAAATCCAGTGCCTTAAGACATCAGGACACCAAGTAATAGAAAGGGAAGAGTACAGGCCTTTGACCCACACACTGGTCCCAACCCTGATTCCAATGCTTGCCAAGCCAGTGAACCTAAGAAAGTTCCTTAACCTCTTTGGGCTTCAGTACCTATTCTTTATTTTATGAGAACTGACTAAGGAAATACACATAAAACACCTGGAACGACATCTGGCATGTGACTGCCACTGTCATTTGCTAACAGTTCTGATAAAAACAGTGCTGCTGTGAAGAATCACTCACGTGGACCAATTCCTCATCATCTCGTGCGGAGTAAATCGCAAATCTCCTTTCCAACGTAGTCTGTAGGTTGTCTTGCTCACTGATTGAAAGCTCAGAATTAATTGTAAATGTTCCAATGAACCTGGAGAGAAGTCGGGCATTCCTTCGTGTGAGAGGTCAGAGCAAAGAGGGACTCTATTCTTTACACCAAGAAAATCAGAAAAGGAAGTCTGGAAAGGGAACTGTGAGTCCCCCTATCTTTATTCTATTCCTCCCACCCTGCCTGGCTAACCCCTACTCATCACTGAACACCCAATTTAGACTTTACCTTCCCAGGAGCCTTCCCAGACCCCGCAGCTGAGACAAGTGTTCCAGCTCCATGTGCCCACAGTCCCCGGCATATCTCTTCCGGAGCAATGGTCACTACTCAAATGAACTGGGTGTATGTGTCACCCTGGCCAACCTAGAGCTCTTCCAGGACAGACAGCATGCCTGACATTTCTCTATGCTCAATGCCATGCCCACTGCCTGACTTACAGGATCACGTCAGGGGATGTCTTGGAAGTGACCTGTGCCCAACCTCTGAGAGAGACACAAATCCTACACCAAGGCCGTGCCGTACAGGCCAGAGAGCCATACCATTTCACCAGGTTTGACAGGTAGCAGATATCCATGTCTTGAGGAGGCACTCTGGTGAAATGAGTTGGGATGATGGAGAGGCTAATAGCCTGCAGGTCCAGCTGGTTGCAGATGCTGTTTCGATAGAAGCCATTTGCTAGCAGGCACAGAAGGTGAACCTGGGAAGAAAGAGAAAAAAGGAGACATGGAAGAAAGGCTAAAAATCAGAGGGATTTTTGCTGCCAAATTAAGACATTTTGTGAACAGGAAATATTTGTTGTCATTTCTTCATACAAAAAAGTAAAAAT
The DNA here is from genome assembly GCA_007922815.1 of Macrotus californicus. Taxonomy (NCBI): domain Eukaryota; kingdom Metazoa; phylum Chordata; class Mammalia; order Chiroptera; family Phyllostomidae; genus Macrotus; species Macrotus californicus. Next base: position 15,759 of record VMDR010014329.1, on the reverse strand, counting down.
ACTAACATTAGCCATGTCCTAAGATTTTTGTCTCACCCCTTCTTCTATCTAGATACTCATTCCCTCAGAGAATCCCGAATCTCAAGGCTCAAAATACAAACTTCTTTTCTTCCAAGGGGCCTTGTCTTCTAGAGATAGATACCACAGGAACTATGGATGAAATGCCGCAATGTCTGGGGTTTGCTCGGGAGTGTCGGGGGGAAAGTGAGCAGTGGAAAAGAATAGTAAGACCACTCATGGGCTAGTAACTGTCAAAGCCAGGGTCGGGCATGGGGCTCACCGCACAGCTGCTGGCACTTCCATGTGTGCTTGAACCCAACCTGCTCCGCTTCTGACCCCACACCTGTCTCACATCTGACCTCGAAGCCCACCCTTCCTCAGCCTATTGACATCATCACGTGACTGTCGTCCCCTTCTCGCACACAAAGATTTGCATCATTTTCACTTCAAAACCCGTCTTCCTTCCCACTCACAGCCTCCCTACTTCAATCAATAGCACTGCCCTTCTCCCCTCACTTAAGCTTCGAATCTTGGTCTCTTCCTTTCTTCTCCAACACCAACAGGTACGAGAATCCCAGCTATCTCATTTACTCCCCAGGACTGCTGGGAGGTGGGCATCACGCCAGTTCCTGTCTCGTCTCCTCTCTGTTCTTCCTACGTGCACACTTCACTTCTAGGTTCCTGTGGCTGCTGTGGCGTCGCCTCCATCCATCCTATCATCACCTCCTCTGGCTGCCCACTGCCAATGGGAAGAAAAATCAAAGTCCTCCCTGGCCACCAACCCACACGTTCTCCAAGATGCGGGCAGACTGGTTGTCCCCCTACCCCCCTGTAACGTGGTGAGAGCAATCTTCCCAGACTCTGTCATCTCAACATGCTGTCCTTTCTCCTAAATAAAGCCTTCCTCAGCTATTCACACACACTCATCTCTTTCTTCCTTCCAAGTCTTCCGTTTCTCTGTTTTGAGGTCTTCCTTGTTCCATCTTGGGAGATCAGAAACGCTTTAACCAAAGGAAATCAACTTTATACAAATCTCTCTCCCCACAATGCCAAGGGCCTTGCTGGGCCCATAAAGCGTGTTCAATAACTACCAGAAGAAGTCAAAAGCCAGTGACTTCAGCTGAGATCAGAATTAGTGTTATTAAGCAGCTGAAAGAAGAGATGGACAGTGCCTGTTATTCAGCCCCTGCTCCATGCCAGGCATTGTGCTGTGTACCTTACATGTGTCATTTGCTTCGTCCTTACAACCACCCCCGAGGAAGACACTGTTGCTACCCCCTGTTTCAAGGATGAGGAAACTAAGCCTCAGAGAGAATGAGAAACTTGCCAACGTCACACAGGAGATTCAGAAACAAGGCTGAGGTTTCACTGACTGGGAACCCAAGTTCTTGCTGCCACAACACCCTGCCCCGACACAGAGAACACTGCCCTTTCCCGTCGCTCCTGCCCTTACCTTATGTGTGTTCTCATGGACTTCTTTACTGAAACGCTTCATCAGCCTCCGAAGACTTGTCTCAAACTCCATTTGTATTCTCTCACTGCAACGCATGTTGAAAAATCCAAGAATGAACTGGGAAACTGAAACCTGACTCCAACCCTGAGTTAATTAATCCCTTTAATTTATAACGACACATGAATTGCTCTCCTTGTTTTCCTGCACAAGGCTGTGCTATTTGAGTAAATTTTTAAAAAGCTATTTTCTGCACACCTTTCTGCTCCTTCTCACCTGACAATCTTAGCTCAGGACATTCTCTGCCCATACTGCCCTCCTCTAAACCTGCCCCAAATCATGCCTCATGAACATGAGTCAAAACTCACCCCCTCCAAGAAGTCTTCTCTGACCGCCTGACCTTCCAACTACCCATTCCCTCCTTAGCAACCACCACTTTCACGTTCAGTTAATGTATACTCATTTGTATTATGCTGTTCTGGTGTAAAATCTCTTTTACGCCTGTGTCCCATCCATCTTTAAGAAAATTCGATGCTTCTTGAATGACTTCTATTATCTTCCCTCTGCATCTCTAATAATGTGCCCATCACACAGTGGAACCCATTAACCAATGAACTACTAGGTATCATGCTCTATGTTCCCAAGACGCCAGAAGCTATAGAGGTACTGGGGACACTGGAGTGAAATGGGGGCTCCCTACCACAGAGGGCACCATTTCTAGTCCTGCAAAGTGATGTGGTGAGGAACGCACGACTTCTCGAATTAGCCTGACAGGGATTTAGAGCTTGGCTCATTCACTTACTGGTGAATGACTCCTGAAACTATATTTAGCCTCTCTGGGCCTCTGGCTCCTTCTTCACACACCGCTCTAAAGATTAAGTAAGATAATGGATGACCTTGGCGCAGAGAAGTGGCTCGACACAGAGGTGTTTTCTCTCCCCATCTCCTGCCCAGCCAAGGCACGAAGGTTCCTCACTCAGGTCCTAAAGGTGAGCCCAGGGTTCTCCCACCCAAGGGTCCCACTTCGGTACTCAGCCCTGAACTCCTATGCGTTTCTTGGAAGTTTTCATTAAGTAACAGCTGTTGCCAGTGATAAGTGACAGGAATCTAAAAGCACGTGCCATGCCTGCTCTTACCTTCTTTCTCTTGCTTTCGCCTGCTCCGGTGTTTCGATCTCTATCTCCACTGGCTTCACAGGCAGGGCAGATTGGGAGAAGGCTGCATTTTCTCCCACATCACCTGGCACAGGCTCACTAAGCTCTATCAACAGTAATTTAAGAAATCAGTAATAATAGTAACAGCTACTGTAATGAACAAGGTCGAGGTTCTGATGGGAAGGAGGAAGTGGGAAGTAGATGGGAGGTGGACAACTCACAGAAGTAAGTATCCTTCCGTTTGAACACCCAAAAACAAAAACAAAGACAACCCCCCCACCAGGCCCTGTGCTGAGTGTTTTACATTTATTTGTTTCATTTGACCCACAGACAAGCAGTCCTGAGAGTACAAAAGGAGGAAACAAAGACACAAAGATACTGAGTTGAATTAGATACAGGCCCCTGCTATCAAGGAGCTGATGCTTGTGTGTTTTAGTAGATACTTACTCTTTTCATTTAAAAAAAAAAGCCAAATGAGAACAATTCCTCTCTTTTCATTACTATGTAACAGTACAATTTACTTGGTATGAAGTGATGCTTTAGGTGCCTTTCAGTCTTGGTTGTAAACTTGTAATGACAAGGAAGGCGTCTTTTTCATCTCTTCATCCCCTACACTGCTCATCAACACTAGCTGAAACAAACTGAACTTGCTGAAACTGGATCTGTGCACTTCTGTAGCAAAGGGCTCCTACAGAGAAGCTTTGGGCTTAAAAGCAGTAACACCTGTTTTGCCATGAACATGCCGAATGACAAGATTTTGGCTTCTATATACCAGTCCTCACTAAAATGAGCCACGGCTTCTTGAAATGAACCAGGAGAGAAAAGGCTGATTCCAGGTCCGGAGCAAGGAAAGTATAAATGAGCCTAGAATACCTTGTTGTGCCAGAAAACACACGTGCTCTCAAAAGCTGGTGAGGCCATGTCATGAAGGCACAGTAGGGAAGCTGGCTTCACGCGGCTTTCACTAGCCAAATTTGGGACAACCTGAAGCTCAAAAAGATGGTAACTGGTAATATATGTAATTGGTAAAAAAAAATCCTTAATAATATAATTCCTTTACAGATCACTGAGATATTAAATGTATATAAAATGATAGAATCCAATAATTACCATTTTGTAATCCTCAATGTAATTTTCGATCTAGTCATGATTAATGCATTCTAAAACCGCTAAGTAAAAATTATTGGGGAGCGAGATAATCACTGAGAATCAGAGCATTACTCCAGAGATAGTCATTAGAGAGGGAGAATGGCTCGGCATCACCAGCCATCAGAGAGATGCAAATTAAAACCACAATGAGGTACCACTTCACACGGGTGAGAATGGCCATCATAAACAAATCAACAAACAACAAGAGTCAGTGAGGATGTGGGGAAAAGGGAACCCTGGTGCACCACTAGTGAGAACACAGGCTGGTACGGCTACTGTGGAAAACAGAATGAACTTCCTCAAAAAATTAAAAATGGAGCTGCCTTCTGACCCAGTGATTCCATTGCTGGTAACATACCCTAAGAATTCCAAAACACTGATTCAAAAGAACCTACGCATCCCTATGTTCATAGCAGTGCTATTTATAATAGCTAAGTGTTGGAAACAGCCCAAGTGCCCATCAGTAGATGAGTGGATTAAAGAACTGTGGTGCATTTACACAATGGAATACTATGCAGCAGAAAGAAATAAGAGACAATTCCTACCTTTTGCAACAGCAAGGACGGAACTGAAGACCATTATGCTAAGTGAAATAAGCCAGGCAGTGAAAGACAAATATATGATCTCACTTATAAGAGAAATCTAATGAACAACATAAACTAATGAGCAAAAAAGAACCAGAGACCTGGAAACATGGAACAGACTGAAAGCAGCCAGAGGGGAGGGGGGGAGGGAAGGAGGCAATGGTGGAAAGAAGGGGAAGGGACTAGTCAAAGAACATGTATGAATGATCCATGGCCGTGGACAATATGTAGGGAGAAGAGCAGAGACAGAATCATGGATACAGAGCATTTTGATGGCTGCCAGATGGGAGGGGGGTGTGCGGGAATGGGTGAAGAGGTGAGGGGATTAAGAAGTACAAATAGGTAGTTACAGAATAGCCACGGGGATGTAAAGTACAGTATGGGAAATGGAGTAGCCAAAGAACTTATCTGAATGACCCACGGACAAGAACAATGGTGTGGGGACTGCCTGAGGGAGTGGGGGTGCTGTCTGAGCTGCTTAGAGTGGGGCAAAGTGGGAAAAATTGGGACAACTGTAGTAACATAATCAACAAAATATAATTTTAAAAAGTTTAATCTAAATTCAATCAAGACTTTGGATTTAATTTACAATTTATAAGAAATACATGGGTACTGAAACAAGTGTGACAACACCATTCGATGTCTGATGATTCATCAGAGAAAGCCAGAACCTGAGATACCCCGCACAACACGAGGCTGGAACTCTTCAGGAAAAGGCAGTGCACACGCCACCGATGGGGGGTGGGAGTACCATTCCAGAATGAGAGCAGCTGAAGAGCCAACCAGTTCAAAGCTTACACCTTGAATAGATTCTAGACTAGAACAAAAGGGGAAAAACAGCTCTAAAGAGCATTTTTATAACAACCGGGGATTTACTTTTCTTCTTTCTTAGGAGTGAAAATGGTATCTTACAATGTAGCAGAATGTCTTATCAGAAGTGAAGTGTCAAAATGTCTGTGACTTACTTTCAAATGCTTCCACAGCACATACTTACTGAAAGATACATTCGACATGGCCAAATGCTAAAGTCAGTGAATCTAGATGAAGAGTATACATAGTACATTTTCGACTTTCCTGTAGGTTTGAATATTTCAAAACAGACGGCTGGGAAAAAGTCATGCTCGGCAACAGGACTCAGGGATGATAACGTTGGCTATCCGTGTGCGTATATGACGCACTAGGCCCGTTCCATTTGCAAGCCCCCCACCGCTCCCACGAGGCCAGAGCCCAGCCTGCTCTTGGTAAGCATTCGGTGTTTACTGAATGTTTCACGAAGAAAACCAGCTCAGACAGGTGGAGTTACTTCCTCGCACAGCTACATAAGTGGTGAAGCTGGGCTCTGACCCCAGGTCGAACTCTTTAAAAAATCTGTGCTGTTTTTTTTAAAGCCTCTGCTCTCTGTAGAGTGACATTGCCTCTTTATTTCATGATCTACTCCATGCACAGCCAGCAAAGGAAGAGAATATACAACCTGCTCTAGTAACCTGGTGTTGAGTTTTTCCTTATATCAAAAGCAAGTCCCTCCTGCAACCTTATCTTTAGTCTTACTAGTTTCAAAAACAACAACAACAGGATCGCAGTCAGTGACACGACTCCAGGCAGAATCGAACAGGAAAATGGGATCGGACGGTTCTGAAAGCAAAGAAAGACGCTTCACCTTCTACCTCTTCCCAGTCACCCTCGCTTTCCTCTTCGTCTCCTTCGTGGCTGTCTTCGTCCACGGCCGGCCCTCTCTTTGCATGGTGCCCCTTCTTGCAGGCACTTGTGAAGTCCCTGCAATAAAGACCACAGGAAGGAAGATGAAGAACGTGCAAACACCCTAGTACTACACGTAAACTACATGGAATTTTAAGGACTCCTGCTATTTATCGAAAATCTGTTGCAATTATTTAAAGATCATTCGTGAGCTCGGAGCCTCATCTGCTCTATCAGCACGAGCCTCGAGTTCCCATCAAGATGTGCTCGGGTCAGTCTAAGACCAGGCGTGCTGGTGAAACAGAAAGAACGCTGTAGCCCTACAGCCTAGAGCTGTGTGAAGGAAAACAGGGCTGTCTGCAAACGGGATAGGAAAAGCTGCAAGAAAACACAATATAACATGAATTCCTGAAGTAAAAGCTGTGACGTGTGTGTATATATAGTCGGATGCCAGAAAGAAGAAACGGTAATTTGCACTTGCTGATCCTACTGCCGGCCAATGCAGAAGGTCCCCCCAGCCCCAGGAAATAAGACATGAGGAGACTGAAGTAGAAGTGTAATTGCAAGGTAAGTGGGGATGTGACTCTACGTGGGTATGTCATAAACAACAACACAAACCAGCGCACCTAGCTAGGTGAGTAGGTAACTACATAGATAAGTAGTCAGTGACATATCAGTTCAAGACTAAATGGTTGCTAACGTGTGACACAGACCTTCCTCATCTTATGATGGGTTATTTCCCAATAAAACCATCCTCAGTTGAAAACGTCTTAAGTCTGGCCCTGACTGGTGTGGCTCAGTGGGGTGGACATCGTCCTGCAAACTGAAAGGTCCCCAGTTCAATTCTCCACCAGGGAACATGCCTGGCTGCAGACCAGGTGCCCGACTGGGGACATGCGAGAGGCAACCAATCAATGTTTCTCTCACACGATGATGTATCTCTCCTTCTCCTTCTCTTCCCCTCTCTCTAAAAATAAATAAATAAGTAAATAAATACATAAATAAATACATAAATTCTAAAAAAAAAAAAAGAACATATCTTAAGTCTGTAGATGGCTTCTGATCTGCATCTTCAAGGTGGAAAAAAGCATTTCAGGTAGAAGGAGTACATGAGCACAACTCAGAGATGGGAAAGTGTGAGCACGTGTCGAATGAATGATGAGAAGTCCCGCTGGGCAGGAGTAGAGCATGCTTGAGGAGAGTGGTATGAAGGAAAGCTGGAATGGCAGGTAAATATGTTTTATGTGTAGTATCTTCGAGTAACAGAAGAACACAGGAGCAGGAGTCGAAGCCCTGGGTCTCACCTGCTTTTTCCCACTATCTGTGGAACCACGAATAATCACTTTCTGCAAGCCCTGGCTGTCCTCTTAAAAGTATGGGAGGTAAAAATCTATTAATCACTAAGACCCTTTCTAGCTGTTACTAGCAGTCTGAGCTCTATCTAGAAGAGTTTAAAGATCCAATCTCTTCCATGGATCTTAGTGACAAGCACAAAGAATAGGTTTTATAAATTACACTTTCCTGATGGGAACAATCAGGGCCTCTCACCTGAAATCTTCCCCATCACTGAGGTCTTCATCCTTTACAGCCTTCAGGTCTTCAGACTTAACAGTCACCTTGGCCACCTTCTTTTTCGCTAGACCGCCTGCTGGGCCCCCAGGATCAATGCAGCCCCTCTTCCTCTTTCCTTGTGAGGCTTTTGAGAGCAGACTCTCCTTTGGCGGTTTCTCATCTTCAGAGACATCTAGATGACCACATGGAACAAGGAAGGGACAATAAGAACAGGGAAGGGACAACAGGAAAGGTGGATGCAGAGAGGTTTCATGGGCAGGGTCATGAAAACTCCTGTTCTGTAACCTCCCTTCGAACCACATCTTCTTTAACAGCTCACCATGCCATGTTTGCTCAACAACCAGCTATCAGCCTCTTCCCACGTTCAGTCCAGTCTACACCGTGCCCCCAGGAAAAACCATCTTCCTGCATCATTTTATTCTACTCCTCCTAAGACTACAGAGAGGCTACTGTATGACTCAAGTAAAACCTAACTTCCAGATCTTAAATTTCTGTGAATATCCCACAAAAAAAAGACATCAATCCATCGACTAACCCTTTGCTTATATACCACCTTCCAAGACTATTTATGTTAGGGATAATCCTTTCCTATTAAGTGAAGTGTTCCAAGTTCATAAACACAACCGAGTTTTGCCACAACCTTATTTCTACTAGTATGTATTTACACTGTCTTTCAAAATCAAACTCTGGCCCTGACTGGTGTGGTTCAGTAGGTTGGAGCATTGTCCCATAGCTGACATGTCGTGGGGTGGGTTCAATTCCTGCTCAGGGTGCATGCCTGGGTTTTGGGTTTAATCCCCGGTCTGGGAGTGTATGGAAGCCAACCAACTGATGCTTCTTTCTGGCATTGATGTTTCTCTCTCCCTTCCTCACTCTGTAAAAAAAGCAATAAAAAAAAAGTCCTCAGGTGAGGATTAAAAAAAAAAAAAAAAAAAAAATCAAACTCTGCTCCAAACAAATACTTTTTAAAAACTTTTCCAATCTACCCCAAATGGCACTTGGTACACCAACCACTTCAGCAAGCTTGGGGTTGGAATATGACAGTAGTGATTACCTCTACTTTCTTAAAATAACTATTTTTTTGTTAAAGAGAAATATAAAAACGAGGAAGATGTTGGTTTTAGTTAAATTAGGGTATCTAAACTATGGTCTGTTTATTAATATGTTAATTTTTAATGAGTAAATTTCTAAATAACTTGGCAGAAAAGGATTTTTTCTATTTTGCAAATCTACTCATACAAAAAAATCTTGACTATGAATTTCCTTTGCCTGACTCTGCTTCAATTAATTTTGGAAAACAAAAATACTTTACCTAAACTGAGGTTCCAAAGGAGCTGCAATATTAACCTGAGACAGTAAATCAATTCATTCCTTTCATTTATGGTTTGTCCTGCTGACTCTCTTGGGTTATTTATAATCCCCAAGAATATACTTTCCCTTAGGAAAAAGACTCCTTTGAGCTTAATATTGGGTTGGCCAAAAAGTTTGCTAAGTTTGTTCCGTATGATGGCTCTAGGAGGGCTTAGTTGTCTTTAACTTCATTTGAAACAAGTTTGTTAGATTGTATTATGACAGCTGTCATATCAGCATGCATTAAAAAACTTATCAAAATTGGCGAATTTTTGTGTAGCCACTTATTGAAGATGGAAGAAAATATACAACATTTTCAGCATATTATGCTTTATTATTTCAAGAAAGGTAAGGACACAACTGAAATGCAAAAAAGATTTGTGCCGTGTATGGAGAAGGTGCTGTGACTGATCGAACGTGTCAACAGTGGTTTGTGAAGTTCTGTGCTGGAGATTTCTTGCTGAATGATGCTCCACAGTTTTGTAGATCATTTGAAGTTGACAGCGATCAAATCCAGACATTAATTGAGAGCAATCGCGTTATACCACGTGGGAGAGAGCCGACATACTCAAAATATCCAAATCAGTGAAGTTATTGGTGAAAGTGAAAACTGTGTCTTTTATTCTATGGAAAAAACATAATGGACTTTTTGGCCGACCCAATAGCATTATTTAGTGGTGGTGATTTCTGCACAGTAGAAAGAGAGATGACTTTTTTTCTCTATTCTTTTTTGTTTTTTTAAGATTTTTATTTATTTTTAGAGAGGAAGGGAGGGAGAAAGAGGGAGAGAAACAATGTGTGGTTGCCTGTCACACGCCCCCTACTGGGGACCTGGCCTGCAACCCAGGCAGGCATGTGCCCTAGACTGGGAATCGAACCCACGACCTTTGATTCACAGGCTGGCGCTCAATCCACTGAGCCACACCAGCCAGGGCTCTCTATTCTGTGCAGGGTTTTTTGGTCCCAGAGATTCTAGAGGCTACTTTCCAGGACTCTCCATGATCTAGGGCTATCTAATATGGGTAACTAGCCCCCTTGAACTCAGTGTGGTTATTTTAGCAAGGCAGGCATTACCACTGTGGTTTGCTCAGCCATCTATGGAGATTTAAGAAAAACACCTGGTTAAACCTGACAGCTGCCTCTCATAGCATGTGGAATAAAACACTAACCCCTTAGCTTGGTCTCCAAACTCCCTCCCTCCCTCACCTCAATTCCTGCTATTTACCCCCTTACTGACTGACCCAGCCAACTGGCCAACCTCATTCCTTCCTAAGAGTCTTTATTTATATTTATTTGTTTGTTTACGTAATTCTTTTTAAATTGAATTTATTGGGGAGACATTGGTTATTAAAATTACATAGGTTTCAGGTGTACAATTCTATAATACATCATCTGTATATTGTATTGTGTGTTCACCATCCCAAGTCTTAATTCTTTCAACCCAAGAATCTTTAAATGTTCCCTCTGCTTGGATCTCTTTTCCCCCAAAGCTTCCTATGAATAGTTCCTTCAGGCCATTCAATAACTGGCTCAAAAATGTTACCGCCTCACAGAAGCCTTCCCTGACCACTGATTCTGACTTAGCTGCTTCTTCCTCAACCTCATGCCAGTTTTACGATAATAACCTGTTTTATTTTCTTCATACCTCTTATCGCCATGGGAATTTATTTTTAACTTATTGTCTGTCCTACCAGAGATGCAAAAACTTTGCCTGTCTTGTTCATTACCATAATTTCATTGCATGCACTGAGATGCTGTTAAAACCTACACTGTTGAGCTATTAGTAACAACAGTCCAAACCACAATCACAGCAAACTCCAATCACAGCAAAGACTCTAGCTCTTCAGATCCTGGAAGCTGCTTTGGGAAATTACTGCTAGCTCCTTTGGCTAGCAGAGGTTTTAGTTTTGTTTTGTTTTTTCAATCTTCACCCAAGGACATTTTTTTTATTGCTTTTAGAGAGAGAGCAAGGGAGAGAAAAACATTAATTCGAGACAGAAGCATTGATTGACTTCCATATGCGCCCAGACTGGGGATAGAACCCACAACCTAGGTATGTGCCCTACTAGGAATTGAACCCACAACCTTTCGGTTCTGGGACAATGCTCCAACGGCGCCACACCAGCCAGGGCTGGCTAGCAGAGTATGAGTTAAGCTTGGGTACATCCTTACCGACACTTAAACTGAATTAATATGAGTACTGGGAAGTTACTGCTAGCCCAACTGACTACCTAACATGGACCATGCCAAGAACTTTATATGCTATCTCACTGAAAAAATCACAACCACTTTGCAAGATAGTATTATGTTTCACAGACCTGGTTTGGAAAGGCTAAATTATTGGTCCAAAATAATTTTCCCAAGTGTATATAATGACTGAATGTGGAGGTATACTGAGCTGGTGCCCAGGTAAAGTGTGTAGCTGAAAGAAATGCTACCCAAGCAAGCAGCGTTCCGTCAGATTAAGACTTTTAATTTTTGAATTGCCACATGTTCAGAATACATTCCTCCTAGAATGTATTCTGGCTAGAATACCACCCCCACTCTCACAGCCTCCTGCTGAAATATTACCCACCTTAAAGTCACAGTTCAAACAACTCCTACAGAGAGCATTTCCCAATACGATCTTCAGTTACACCTGATTATTCCTTTGGAAGCCACAAAGTCCTGCATCTTCTTCCATATCACACTCTGCTTTGGATATTTTTGTAAATGTCAACACTATTATACTTCAAGCTCCTCCAAGAAATTCCAATCTTCCATGTCACCTAGTCTGTGTATACCACACAGCTGGTACTCTGAAAATATTCAGATGCTGTGCCCCTGCTGGTTACCTAGTCTAATCTGTTACCTGGTTATTTCATGAATCCCTCAAAAGCATGCATTTTGCAATTATTAATGATATTTATTGAGCACTGAGGTATATGTGGGGGGAGACAAGAGAGAATATAGCAAAAATACGATGTTTTCTTGAAGCTTAAACTCTAGTAAGATGGGCAATCAGAAAGGAAGCAAATAAATCAACAAGATCATTGAGGTAGCAACAGCCAAATCATGTAGGGACTTGTAGGCTATGATGAGGAATTTGGGTGTTATGTCAAGAGCAATGGGAAGTCACAGAAAGTCTGAAGTAGGAGCATGTTATGATCTGATTTTTTTTTTTTAAGATCATCACTTAAATGATGGGTTGCTGCGTGAACTACTGCAGGGGGAGGAATGAGAGTAGGGAGACCAGTAAAGGGGCAACTGCAGTCGTTCAACTAACAAAGTGATGGCTTGGGCAGGGGCCGGGGTCATGGAAATAAATAGAAGTGGAGAAATCTGAGATATAGCTCCGAGGTTGAAGTGACAGGACTTGCTGATGGATTGGATGTTTGCGTTTAAGGTAAAGGAGGTGTTTGCTTTAACTAGTAGGTGAAGGGATCATTTATTGAGATGGGAAAAAGTGGGGAAGAGGCGTGTTGAAAGGGGAAGACCAACAGTTTTGTTTTGCCCATGACAAACATAATTAGCCTATTTGATATCCACGTAAAGTCAGGTTGGATCCAAATTTGAAACTATGGGGTGAGATTTAGCTGTCGATATTCTGGGAGTTAGCACAATAACAGCACTGTTTGTACTGGTCTACTGTCTTCTGGGGACACAAATAACTGCCATGCCTTTTCTATTCAGCCCTTTGCATCTATCAGGAGGTTGGGCTTTACGATGTGGGCAACAAAGACCAGGAAAGAGGATACGCAGGGGTAGTTAGTGCTTAGTTTGGGTTTCGTTGGAACCGCTCAGAGCGCATCACTCCTCGCGTGAGGACAAAGGCAGAGCGACGTCGGGGAGGACCCGGAAGCAGCACAAACACCTGCCTCGGGTAACGTCCTCTCCTTAGCAAAGATGCGCGCAGAGCAGCCTCTGCCCCACGCGTCCACGGGGTCGAGCTCCCCGCTCCCCGAACCCGGGCCTCTGCCGGATCTCCTTCAGCGTCTCCCCCTAAGCCCAGCTTGGCCTTGCTCTCACCTGCCTCCTCCTCTTCACGCCGGGCCTTGCTCCTACCTCTGGCCTTCTGGCTGCGCGGTTCGTGTCCCCGCGACTCCTTGCAGACGGCCCGCTTCCGGGCCATCACGCCCAGGCAAGACTACTTTCCCGAGTGACGCACGAGGTTGCGGGAAGATGCATGAGGTCCGGCTACGCCCCCCAGGTGGGAAGATGCCTGACCACGCCCCTCTTTTTATATGCTAAGCCCCGCCCCAAGATGAAGCCCCGCCCCAAACGAGCAATGCAAACTGAGGGAAGCCAGAAGGGGCAAAACAGCCTTTTTACTTCCGGTGCATTGCGTTCTCACGTTTCCGGAGCTTGGAGGAAGCTCGAGTGATCACGCGAGAGTCGGAAAGGGCGCAGGGTTTGAAACATGGCGGACGACGTGGACCAGGTGAGTGTTTCTGGAGGAGCCGGCGGAATAGCGGCATCGTCACGCCCAACTGGCCCTGTTCGGCTTTGCATAGTAGGGCAGCTTTCTTCAAGCTCATAGGAAGGTAGTCTGTCGTGCCGCTGGGCCGTTACGGCCATGAATTTTGCCTCAGGCCGTGAAGTCCTGTGAGACATCCGCCTGAAAACTAGTTTCTCTGCCCGCTCTTTCCCTTCTTTTAGTTTCACGTTTGTCTATAGAACGGGAACTGTCCATGCGTGCCTCACAGAACTGCCGGGGTTCTGATAGCGTGATAATAAAGTTAAGGGGTTTTATCATTACTGAGCACGATTGTTACTCATTCAACAGATACTCCGTGATCATCAGCTTTGTATGGTTAGACACGGTTCTGAGCACCGGGGACACTGACATTGACCCCACTTGGAGCTGGTACCGTGGAGAAGGACAGATAAAAAGTAAACACAACTGTATGCGATAGATAGGAGCTGTGATGCGGTATGAAGGAAACAAACGAGGGACTGGTTTGCAGAACTGATAGTCCTCCCGGCTTTCTCACCTACTCTTCCTCCTTCCCAGCCTACTACTCTTCCTCAGGTTGTGGGTCGTTGTGGGTCTGGCCACAACTTCTGCTGAAATCTCACCTCATCAAAGAGGACTTCTTTGGCCTCCTACATAAGATAGCGCTCTCCCCAGTCTTTTTTTTCTTCATAGCATGTTATTTCTTCATATTAAGTACAAGCTTTGTTTGATGTCTATCTCCTCCTGCCCCTGCCCACCGTCCCCCCGCCCCCGAATGTGTATTTCTTAAGAGCAGGCGTTTTGTGCACTGTTCTGTCCTTGGGATTTAGAACAGGGCTGGAAACGCTCAGCACATTTATTGAGTGAATGAATTGGGTGATCAGGGAGGCCTCTTTGAAAAGGTGATATTTAAAGCTACATGTTGAAAAGGGTAGAGCCTGGGCATCTCAGACTGAGGCTAAAGGAGCAGTAGGCCTCTTCATGTGAATATTTTATAGCATTATAATTATTTATACGCCTCCCTGGACTAGAATGAGCTCCTTGAGGGCAGGGAGTGACATCTGTATCATTGTAACCTAGTTGGTTAGCTGGTCCTTAAACACCGGTTGAAGTAAGGATGGAGACCAGGTGAGTCCAGGGTGTTTCTCCCCTCACCTATCCTTTTAAGGCTGTAGAGCCTGTAATGCTCAGCCACCTTCCTCCACTGGCTTCCGGTGCTCGCTCAAGAAGCTCTCTGAATAGTTTTATCAGCTCTCCTGCCTTCAACCATCCCATCCACGTGGATGACCCTAAGTCATCCTGGCCCTGATCTCTCTGACACCTGTTTCCAAATATTCTTTAGTATAAACAATGGCAATCATTTATACATACTCTTTGCCAGATACTATTTTAAATATATTAAATGCATTAGCTAATTTAATCCTAAGAACCATGAAGGGGAGATTGTGGCTTCCCCATTTTATAGTCAAGAAAACTCGGAACTAGAGATGGCATAATTTTTCATCTTGATTCATAAGCATCAGAGTCAGGAGTTGCCCTCATATTGCCTGACCCCAAAACCAGTGCTTTCGGCCCGTATTCTATACTGCCTGATGAATATATTTTTCTTTTTGGCCATTTGGCAGCCTACAGTCAGCCTGCCCTGTACTGAACTCATAGTCTTCCCTCAAAGCTTCATGTCTGCTTAGCATTCTGACTGGTGTGTAGAAACCGTTAAGTGAATGTTTTTCAAATTACTGAATGATATTTGAGATAAGGCTAACATCCCTGAGAGTGGCTCCCTGTACTCTGAAATTGAGTCGGGAAGTTTGGATTTTCAGGGAACAAAGTACTGTTACTGTATTGCTGTGTAACCCCTTCCTGTGTGTGTGTGTATGTTTCAGCCCTGATTTGCGTAGCATTTACTTTGTGCTAGGTACTGTTCTAAGTCTTCGTATGTCATTTAAGTCTCACAACTAGCAGTGTTAGGTGTATACTATTGTAATCCACGTTTTACAAACTACGAGACTACTACCCAGAGGTGTTATGTTCTTTGCCCGGTCACACAGCATAGCATTGATTTGAGCACTACATTCTCTCTAGTAATTATATTACTAAGCCTGTTTCTTTTATCAGCAACAAACTACCAACACTGTAGAAGAGCCCCTGGATCTTATCAGGCTCAGCCTGGATGAGCGAATTTATGTGAAAATGAGAAATGACAGAGAGCTTCGAGGTAGATTACATGTAAGTAAATTTATTAAATTACCTTGAAATCAGATTATTTTCTTGTCATCTCTCCCTACTCTCATGCCCTTCAAATGTAAAAAATGTCCACTGTGGAAGAGCATTTTGAATGCAGAAGATAGCAAGGTGGAAGGTCACCCATAT
>VMDR010014328.1:0-23715 GCA_007922815.1 Macrotus californicus | reverse complement strand
TGTTCACAGTTTTGATCTTTTCTTCCTTGAATCAGTCCCTTTAACATTTCATATAACAATGGTTTGGTGAGGATGAACTCCTTTAGTGTTTTCTTGCCTGGGAAGGAAGCTCTATACTGTCCTTCGATTCTAAGTGATGGCTTTGCTGGGTAGAGCAGTCTTGGCTGTAGGTCCCTGCTTTCTGTGACTTTGAGTATTTTTTGCCAATTCCTTCTGGCCTGCAAAGTTTCTTTTGAGAAATCAGCTGACAGTCTTATGGGAAGTCCCCCGTAGATAACTTATTTTGCTGTGTATAATGTGCACCCACAGTTTTGGCCCAAATTTTCAGGAAAAAAATCTTTTGTTTTAATTTTTAACTCAATTATTTATTTATATTTAGGAACAAAAGCAATGATCACATTCCACGTATTCCAGGGTATTATTTTGCCTATGGATGTCGTTATTGCTTTCTAGAGTTACACTTTCAATGTGTAAGCATAAACAAAAATTAAAAACATTTATATAGATATGGAATTAATACTACCCATGTATAATGCACATCCTTATTTTTCCCTAAAAAATTTGGGCCAAAAGTGCGCTTATACATGGCAAAATACGGTAACTGCTTTTCTCTTGTTGCTTTTAAGATTCTCTCTTCATCTTTAACTTTTAACATGTATTTATTTCTGGCTTCTGTATTCTGTTCCATTGATCTATGTGTCTGCTTTTATGCCACTACCATGCTGTCTTGATTACTATATCCTTGTAGGATTGTTTGATATTGGGTAGCATGATACCTCCAACTTTGTTCTTTCCCAAGATTTCTGTGGCACCCTGACCAGTGTGGTTCAGTTGGTTTGGCATCATCCTACAAAGTGAGGGGTCGCTGGTTCAATTCCTGGTCCGAGCATACGCTTGGGTTGTGGGTTCAATTCCCAGTCTGGGTGTATACAACAGGCAAACCATCAATGTTTCTGTCACACATTGATGTTTCTCTCCCTCTCATTCTCCCTCCCTTCCTCTCCCTCTAAAAATAAAGAAATAAAATCTTTTAAAAATGATTTCTCTGGTCATTTGGAGTTTTTGTGGTTCAATATACATTTTAGGATTATTTGTTCTAGTTCTGTGAAATATGCCATTGGTATTTTGATAGGGATTACAGTGAATCTATAGATTGCTTTGGGTAGTATGAACATTTTAACAATATTAATTCTTCTTATACATGAGCACAGTATATGCTTCCATTTATTTGTATCCTGTTCAACTCTTTTTCAATGTGTTAAAATTTTCCAAGTACAAGTATTTTATTTCCTTTGTTAAATGTATTCCTTGGAATTTTATTTTTAATATAATTTTCTTTTTCTTAGTTCATCTTATCCCCTTTATCCCCCTCCTCCCTGCACCCCATCACCCTCCAGCTAACCACCTCCCCCCAACTTAGTTCATGTCCATGAGTTATACATATAAGTTCTTTGGCTTCTCCATTTCCCATACTATTCTTAACCTCCTCCTGTCTATTTTGTGCCTACCTTTATACTTCTCATTCCCTGTATCTTTCCCCTCAATTCTCTCCCTCCCCCTCCCCGCTGATAATCCTCCATGTGATCTCCATTTCTGTCATTCTGTTCCTGTTCTAGTTGTTTGCTGTTTTTGTTTTTGAGGTTCAGTTGTTGATAGTTGTGAGTCTGTTGTCATTTTACTGTTTGTATTTTTCATCTTCTTCTTTTTCTTAGATAAGTCCCTTTAACATTTCATATAATAAGGGCTTGGTGATGATGAACTCCTTTAACTTGACCTTATCTGGAAAGCACTTCAACTGCCCTTCCATTCTAAATGATAGCTTGGCTGGGTAGAGTAATCTTGGATGTAGGTCCTTGCCTTTCATGACTTGGAATACTTCTTTCCAGCCCCTTCTTGCCTGCAAGGTTTCTTTTGAGAAATCAGCTGATAGTCTTATGGGAACTGCTTTGTAGGTAACTGTCTCCTTTTCTCTTTCTGCTTTTAAGATTCTCTCCTTATCTTTAATCTTGGCTAATGTAATTATGATGTGCTTTGGTGTGTGCTTCCTTGGGTCCAACTTGTTTGGGACTCTCTGAGTTTCCTGGACTTCCCGGAAGTCTATTTCCCTTGCCAGATTGGGGAAGTTCTCCTTCATTATGTTTTCAAGTAAGTTTTCAATATCTTGCTCTCTCTCTTCTCCTTCTGGTACCCCATGACTCAGATACAGGAATGTTTAAAGTTGTCCTGGAGGTTTCTAAGCCTCTCCTCATTTTTTTGTACTCTTGTTTCTTCATTTTCTTCTGTTGAATGTTTATTTCTTCTTTTTGTTCTAAACCGTTGATTTGGGTCCTGGTTTCCTTCCCTTCACTGTTGATTCCTTGTGCATTTTCCTTTATGTCACTTTGCATAGCCTTCTCTTTTTCCTCTATTTTGGGACCATACTCAACCATTTCTGTGAGCATTCTGATTACCAGTGTTTTGAACTCTGCATCTGATAGGTTGGCTATCTCTTCATCGCTTAGTTGCATTTTTTTCTGGAGCTTTTATCTGTTCTTTCATTAGGACCATATTGTTTTAGTCTTGGTGCATCTGTTACATAGTAAGGGGTGGAGCCTTAGGTATTTGCCACCATGGGGCAACCCCTGTCACTGCATTGTAGCACAGTATGTGGCGGAGGGGTCGGAGAGGGAACAATGCTGCTTGCTCAGCTCTTGGCTGGCTTTCAGTCACTTCTTCCACTACCCATAAGAAAGTTGGGCCCTCCTGGTGCTGATTACCAGGTAGGTGGTTTTGTGTATGTTCTAGGCCCCTGTTGGTCTCTCCAATGAACTCTCCTTCGAGGCTGGGAGTTTCTCCTACCACCTCAACACCCACAGGTTTTTTCAGTCAGAGGTTTTGAGACTTTATTTCCTTGCGCTAGAATCCTGGGTTGCACAGTCTTTTTTGCTACCCAGTTGTTCCTCCTGGTTTATCCACAGACAAATGTGGGACCGCCCACTCTGCCGGTTGCCACTTTGCCGCGAGTCCTCTCCACCTCAGCTGCCCATCTCTGCCCCTCCCACTGGTCTGGATGAATGTTTCTTCTTTAACTCCTTGGTTGTACTTCCATACAGTTCAATTTTCTGGCAGGTCTGGTTATTTTTTGTTTTTTAAATTGTTGTTGTCGTTCTTTTGGTTGTGCGAGGAGGCAAAGTGTATCTACCTATGCCTCCATCTTGGGCAGAAGTCCTAATTTTGTTAATACTGATTAGTCTGTTCAAATTTTCTGTTTCTTCTTTACTCAGTCTTGGAAGATTGTATGTTTCTAGGAATTTAGCCATCTCTTCCAGATTGCCCATTTCTTGGCATCTAATTCTCTGTAGTATTTTCTTAAAATCCTTTGTATTTCTGTGTTGTCAGTTGTCACTTCTCCTCTTTCATTTCTTTATGTTCTCTCTTCTTTCTTGATGAGTCTGGTTAAGGTTTTACCAATTTTGTTTACCTGTTCAAAGAACCAAGTCTTGGTTCAATTAATCTTTTGTATATTTTAAAGATTCTATTAAATTTATTTCGCTCTGATCTTTACTATTTCCTTCTGTCTACACACTTTTGGCTTGTTTGTTTTTTTCTAATTCCTTTAGGTGTAAGGTAAGATTGTTTATATGAAATTTTTATTCTTTTTTAAAAAAATATTTTATTTATTCATTTTTGAGAGATAAAGGAAGGGAGGGAGAAAGAGAAGGAGAGAAACATCAATGTGTGAGAGAAATGTCGATCAGTTGCCTCTTGCACATCCCCAACTGGGGACCTGGCCCAAAATCCAGGCATATGCCCTGACTGGGAATCAAACTGGTGACCTTTCAGTTCACCAGCTGGCACTCAACCCACTAAGCCACACAAACCAGGGCTGAAATTTTTATTGTTTCTTGAGGTAGGCCTGTATTGCTATGAATTACCTTCTTGAAACTGCTTTAGCTGCGTCCCATAAATTTTGAGTTGTTGTTTCATTTTCATTTGTCTCAAGTTATCCGCTTATTTCTTCTTTGATCTCATTGTTAATCCGTTTTTGTTTAGTAGCATTTTACTTGGTGTCCATGTGTTTTTCAGTTTTCTTCCTGTAGTTGATATCTATTTTCATGAAATTGCGGTCAGAGAAGATGCTTGATATGATTTCAGTCTTCTTAAGTTTATTGAGACTTGATTTGTGGCCTAACATATGGTCTATCCTAAAAAATGTTTCATGTGAACTTGAGACAAATCTATATTCTGCTACTTTTGGGTGAAATGTCCTAAAAAAATCAATTAAGTCCATCTGGTCTAATGTGTCATTTAAGGCCACTGTCTCCTTGTTGATTTTCTGTCTAGATGATCCACCCATTGATGTCAGTGGGGTGTTCAAGTCCCCTACTATGACTGTATTACTGTTGATCAGTCCCTTTATGTCCATCCATATTTGCTTTATATATTTACAAGAGTTATGGCCTCTTATTGGATTGTTCTCTTTTTCATTATGAACACCTTTCTTTGTATGTTGTTACAGCCCTTGTGTTAAAGTCTATTTTGTCTACTACAAGAATTGCTACTCCAGCCCTGGCTGGTGTGGCTCATTGGATTGAGTGCTGGCCTGTGAACCAAAGGGTCACCAGATTGATTCCCAGTCAGCGCACATATCAGGGTTGCAGGCTGGGTCCCCGGTGGGGGGCCTGTGAGAGGGAACCACACATTGATGTTTCTCTCCCTCTCTTCCTCCCTTCCGCTCTCTAAAAATAAATAAAATCTTTAAAATAAAAAGACTTTCTTTTTAAAAAAAAAATAAGAATTGCTACTCCAGCTTTTTTGTTTGTTTCCACTTGTACGTGTGTGTCTTTCAACCCATAGTAAATCTTTTGTAGGTACCGTATATATGGGTCTTGTTTTTTATTTTGTTTGTGCTTCCCTTGTGCTTTTAAAGAATAATTGTTGCCATGGCTGATGTGGCTCAGTGGATTGAGCACCGGCCTGTGAACCAAAGGGTCTCCAGTTCAATTCCCAGTCAGGGCACATGCCTGGGTTGTGGGCCAGGTCCCCAGTAGGGGGCGCGTGAGAAGCAACCGCACATTGATGTTACTCTCCCTCTTTTTCTCCCTCCCTTCCCCTCTGTCTAAAAATAAATAAAATCTTTTAAATATTTTTTTGAAAAAATAAAAATAATTATTGCCCTGGCTTGGTGGCTTATTTGGTTGAAGCACCATCCTGTACACCAAAAGGTTGAGGGTTTGATTCCCAGTCAAAGCACATACCTAAGTTGCAGGTTTGATCGCCAGTCGGGGCACATATGGAAGGCACTGATGGATGTTTCTGTCTCATATCAATCTCTCTCTCTCTCTCTAGAATCAATGAATATATCTTCAGATGAGGATTAGAAAAAATAACAATAATTTATTTTTCAATTACATTTGATATAAAATCTTAGTTTCAGGCATACAACATAGTGATTAGACATTTATATAACTTATAAAGTGATTACCCTGAAAGTCTAGTAATGATTCTACACCACACATAATTATTACAATATTACTGACTATATTCCCTATGTTGTACTTTACATCCCCGTGACTGTTTTTATAACTGAAAATTTGAGCATGTTTTTAAAACATCTTTGTATTTATTTATTTTTAGAGAGAGGGGAAGGGAGGGCGAGTGAAACATCAATGTGCAGAACCATTGATCAGTTGCCTCTCGCACACCCCCAACTGGGGATCTGGCCTGCAACCCAGGCATGTGCCCTGACTGGGAATGAAACTGGCAGCCCTTTGCCCTGCAGGATGATGCCCAACACACTAAGCCACACCAGTCAAGGCAACCCATTTACATTTGAAGTAATTATTGATAGGAATGTAGTTATTGCTATTTTATTATTATTTTTATATATTTTTCTTCTCTTTAAATTTTTTTTTATTTTTTAAAAGATTTTATTCATTTCTATTTTTAGAAAGAGGTGAAGGGAGGGAGAGAGAGAGAGAGAAACATCAGTGTGTGGTTGCCTCTTGCATGCTCCCACCAGGGACCTGGCCCACAACCCAGGCATGTGCCCTGACTGGGAATTGAACTGGAGACCCTTTGGTTCACAGGCTGGTGCTCAATCCACTGAGCCACACCAGCCAGGGCTTTTTTCTTCTTCTTAAAGAAGTCTCTTTGACATGTCTTGTAATACTGGTTTGGTGGTGATGAATTCCTTTAGCTTTTTCTTGTTGGGGAAGCTCTTTATGTGTCCTTTGATCTAAATGACAGCTTTGGTGGCTAGAGTAATCTTGGTTGTAGGCCCTTGCTTTTCATCGTTTTGACTATTTCATGCCAATCACTTCTGGCCTGCAATGTTTTGTTGAGAAATCAGCTGACATTCTTATGGGAACCTTCTCATAGGTAACTGCTTTTTTTCTTGCTGCTTTGAAGATTCTCTCTTTGTCTTTAACCTTTGACATTTTAATTATGATTTGTCTTAGTGTGGGCCTCTTTGGGTTCATCCTGTTTGGGACTCTCTGTGCTTCCTCAACTTGTATGTCTATTTCTTTCTATGTCTATTTTCTCAACTTGTATGTCTATTTCCAACTTGTATGGCTAGATTAGGGAAATTTTTCATCATTATTTCTTAAAATAGGTTTTCAGTTCCTTGCTCTCTCTCTTCTTATGGTACCTGTATGTTGTGAATGTTATTATGCTTAATGTTGTTCCAGAGCCCCTTAAGCGATCCCCATTTTTAAAATTCTTTTTGTTTTTTTGCTGTTCTGATTGGGTGTTTTCCACTACCTTGCCTTCCAAATCACTGACGTCATCCTCTGCTTCACCTAATCTACTATTGATTCCCTCTAATGTATTCTTTTTAAATTTTATTTTATTTACTTTTAGAGAGAGAGGCAGAGAAGTAGAAACGGAGAGAGAGAAACATCGATGTGCTAAAGAGACATCAATCGATTGCCTCTTATATGCACCCTTACGAGGGACTAAACCTGCAACCCAGGCATGTGCCCTGACCTGGAATCGACCTGGCAGCCTTTTACTTTGTGGGATGACGCCAAACAAACTGAGCCACAGTGGTCACAGCTCTAATGTATTCTTCATTTCAGTTCATGCATTCTTCATTTCTGGCAGATTCTTTTTTTTATGTTTTCTATCTCCATTATTATGTTTGCTATTTCTTTGTTAAAGTTCTGAGTTCATCTGTTCTTCCCCTAAGTTCACTGAGCATTAAACTCTGCATCTGGTAGATTGCTTATCTCCATTTTTTTTTGTTCTTTTTATGGAGTTTTGTTCTTTCATGTTTCTTTGTCTCCTCATTTTGACTCAATCCCTGTGTTTGTTCCTATGTGTTCAGTATATTGGTCATGTTGCCTAGTCTTAGTAGAGTGGCCTTATGCAGTATGCTCTATGTGTGTCCCTTATGGGGTGGGGGGGGGGTGTGCCCTGCTGTTGTAGTTGAGCATTGATTGCTGTTGGCATGTCAGTGGGATGGATTGACCCTTAGGGTAATTGGCTTTGAGGAATGGCCATGACTATAGTGGAGGAGCTGTTGTACAGGGGCTGAGCCCATGTGGCAGGATTCACTTTCGGAAATTGAATTTACTGGAGTGATATTTGGGGTGATAAAGTGTTAATGACACTTTAGCAGGGTTCTGGTACTTGCCAAGACCACCTTTTGGGTGTGTCTCTTGTGGAAGTGGTTGTGTGGTGCTCTGGTGTGATCTAAAGCTGGCCACTGGGTGTGTTGATTCTGGAGCCTCTTGGGAAGGGCTCTGTTGCAGACCAAGGTCAGCTATTGCCTGTGTCTGGCCCAGAGCTGTGTGGTATGAGCTACAAAATGATCTGCAGTTGGTTGCTGCTTGCTGTTAGGGTTGGTGGTGCCTGGGAGAGGCTGAGTGGTGAAATGAGGTCAGCTGCCATTAGCGTCGAGGTTCAGGCAGCTTAGCAAGATGTACAGCGCACCCTGAGGCCAGACACTGCTTGTCTGGGGTTTGTGAACCTTTAAAATATTTTAGGAAAGTCTGCAGCAGGAATCAAGAGGGGTAGCTTGCATGGAAAAGCCCCTGGAAGCAACTTGGGCTGCTCGTGGAAAAGCCCCTGGTAGTTGGTTGAGGCAGGGTCTCAGGGAATCATCAGGACAGGGCGAATGGTGTTAGCCAGGTTGATGGACACTCAGACCTGGCACTCACGTGTGCCTGCAGACCGTGTGTGTATGGAGCTCAACAAAGGAACGAACTTGCAAAAATTGCTGCCACTCCAGCCCTCACCCTGAAGTCAGACCATTCAGTTTTTCTCTGTACGTCCATGGTGTGTTTCTTGTTTTTATCCTCACCCAAGGACATGCTTACTGACTTTA
This sequence comes from Macrotus californicus, assembly GCA_007922815.1. Classification (NCBI taxonomy): domain Eukaryota; kingdom Metazoa; phylum Chordata; class Mammalia; order Chiroptera; family Phyllostomidae; genus Macrotus; species Macrotus californicus. The sequence continues at coordinate 15,404 of VMDR010014328.1, read as the reverse complement.
GAGAGAGGGGAAGAGAGAGAGAGAGAGAGAGAGAGAGAGAGGGAAAGAAACATTGATGTGAGAGAGAAATGTCAATAGGTTGCCTCTCGTACATGCACCGGCCAGGGACCAAACCTACAACCTAGGCATGTGCCATGACTGGGAATTGAACCTGCAACCGTTCAGTTTATGGGATGATGCTTCAACCAACTGGGCCACACCTGCCAGAGCTGTCCCTAGCACTTTTGAAGCTGCTGCCCCAGCACTGGAGCTCAAAGCGAATGAGTCCATCAGTGAGTAAATCAATGTGCAGACCCTTTAAGAGGACGCCTGGGACTACAGCAGCCTCAGTCTCACTACACCACAATCCATGCTCATTTCCACAGCCAGAAGTTACGGGGACTACTCTTTCCTGCTGTGGAACCCTGAACTGGGGAGCCCAGTGTGTGACTGCTTGCTCCTTTTGGGGTACCTCTGCAGCTGAGATATCCCTCCTGATTCTTAGCCACATGGGTGTGGGGCTTGCCCATACCGTGTCTCCTCCCCACCTACCAGTCTTGACGTGGCTCTTTTAGTGTGTCCTTAGTCGGGGGGCTTTTGTTCAGCTAGTTTTCAGGTGGTTCTCAAGGGCGGTTGTGCTGTAGTGTCTTTGTAATTTTGATGTGGTCGTGGGAGGAGGCATTCACAGCCTTTACCTCCTCTGCCACCTTGCCCAGAAGTCCCACCATGTGCTTCTTATATACCAAGCGATTTTTACAGTGGTCTATTTTAAGTTGATAGTCACTTCAGTGTGAACACATTCTAAAATCACTACAATTTTTACTCTCCCCTCCACGGTCATGGTTGTTGAATGCCTCTATACGTCAAGACAATTAACGTGGGGCTCCAGGACCTATACTTGCTACAACACTTCAGACCCCTAGTTTGATCCCCTCGACAAGCGTAAATTGACAACCCAGCCTCACCCTTGCTAGCACTAGACATCTTATGTCCACTCGAGGTGAAGAGGGCTGATCTCTGGTCATGAGTCAACCAAGCGTTCGCTCAGAAAGATAAAAACAAAATGAGCAGCTGCCCTGAGTCAGGCCTGCCTGACTGGTGTCAGCAACTCCTGCAGGTTTGCTGAAGAGTAGCAGATTACAGAGCCTTTAAAATAAAGTGCATACAAAACAAGACCAACACGCATACAATAGAGTAGATGGAGTACTCTTCCAGACAGAGAAATTCAAGGCCCTAGGACTTGAACTCAAGGTTCGGGACTCAAACCTGACCCTTGAGGACCTCAGCAGTTGTAACCTTTCCTCAGACTGGCTCCCTAGGTGGCACTCATACCCACAGTCCTAGCCCTGGGAATTCTAACCCAAGCCTCTAGGGGTGAGACTCACACAATCATCAAGAGATTCCTTCAGACAGTTTAGGCACATGTGCACATTATTAGCAAGGTCAATCACCTGCAAGATGTCTGATCCAGGGGCTGTTTCTTCTCTTAAAAGTGAAAGTCACCCCCGGAGCGAGGCAGTGGAGCAGTGGGAACCCAGCAGCTGAGCCTTCAGGCAGTGTGTCTAGGCAGCTCTCAGGGTCAGTTTCAAGGGCTCTTCTTGCCCTGCCAGTGGCTTCAGGCCTCAAGCAGGCAGTCACAAGATAAGACCGAAGTCCCTCTGTAGTCACCAAAACTTTTGCTAAGCAGGGACCCACTGCCTGATGTACATAGGAGCCAATACCATGGCGCCAGCTTTTGAGAAGAGAAAAAGCTTTTGCTGCTAAGTCCACCTGCAAGGGGAGAGGAGGCAAGGCTCAAATCTCTCCCTGATCCAGGGTTTGGGGTGAGTTGGAAGGGGTTAGGTGGAACAGGCTGGTTTGTGGAAGCTCTGGCAGGGTGGGTTTCAATTGCAGGGTTTTTGGTGTCTGATCATTTATGGTAAGATATGGTAAGGGGCTGCAACGCTGGGTCTTGGACAACAGATCCTTCACTGCTGAAAGGGTTCCAGTGTTTAGGTTCTGGTCACATCCTGGTCCTTTGGTTCCTTCCAGGGGAGGTGATACACCTGGAGGTCAAAGTTCTCTCCTCTGCAGCAGGCTTGGGCTGCATGACTTACAAATTTGTCTCTGAAAAGCAACTCAGCATCTTGTTAGAAACAGGATAGGACCAGTTTGAGCTGGTCCTGCCATTACACCTCTGTCAAATTTCAGAAACAGCTTTCTGCAAGGTCTGCTTCAACCCTGCCTGCTGTCAGGAACACAGAACTCTGTCATTTGCAGTAGGGTCTTCCTGGTCTTGAGTGGGGCGAGGAGAAGAGAAAACACTGCCCAGATTTCTTCTTTTTCCCTGCAGGACTCAGGAGTGAGAGTGACAAGGAGAGCCCTCCATGAGAAAGGTCTGAAGACAGAGCCTCTCAGGAGGCTGCTTCCCAGGAGGGGCCTCCGGACAAACGCCCGTCCCAGTTCCGCGGTGCCACAGGACACCAGGTCTCCTGGGGGAGGAAGCAAGGCCCCGAGGGCACCCAGGACTATCCCCCAGGGGAAGGGGAGGTGAGCTGGCTCCCTAGGCAAGGCGAGGCCCTTAGGCCTCCCTTGGCCACCCCAAGATCCAGCCACCCACCCGTGCCCTGAGGGTGGGAAGATTTCCCTTGCTAGACAGCCAACACAGGAACATCCCGGCTGGCAGCCCTAGCCTGCCCTGAACCGAAGGTCACCGCACCCATGTTGCTCACCCCCTGCTGTTGCACAGTGAGCGCGCCCACCAGCACCCAAATGTGGGAAGGGCTTCGAGCACAACTCAGATCACATCCAGCGCCTGAGGACGCATCACAGCCAGCGGCCCTGGCCACGCTGCAGGGCGGGGTGGACCCTGGGCAGCAAGGCCCACGTCCTCAGGCGCCAGGGCTCCGGCTCCGGCCCTGCGAACCAGGTGTGAACAGGAGGGCCCTTCGCCTTTCCCATCTGAGGGGGCAGAAGCAGCACCTCCGCCCGGGCTTCCACAGGCCTCCGCCTCCTGCAACACCCGGCCTTGCCCGACCGCGTAACCGCTGCGTTGGAGACCCGCAGCGATGCCCTCCGACCCGGCGCTCCACCCCTTCCCCTACCCAACACCTCCCCGGAAGGTCCCCGAGGCCAAGCCTGCCGGCGGGGTTACCTCAATCGCCAGAGAAAAAGCAGCAGGAGCTTCCACCAGGTGCCAACCTTGCCAGTTCCCTGAGAATCCAGGGGGCAGAAGGCCTTTGGCCAGGGCGCCTGCCTGGCCATCTCGCACCGCGGGACCCGTGGGGAGATGGGAAAGGCGGCGTGGGCTTAGTGGGAAGGCCCTGAGGCTTCAGGGGCAGGAAAATCACCACCCGGAGAAGGCCCCCAGGGCATGAGCCCTTTGAGTGATGCCAAGGGTGTTCACCAGGTTCTTGTGGCCAACTCCGCTGCTGGGCCTGTTTACTAGGGAATAATACGGTCTCCGATTTATTGAGGGCTTGCTCTGTGCCAAGCTTTGTGATTTACGGGACTTACCCCATTTAATCCTCAACATCTCTATGACATTGGTATTCTCACTATCAGCATTTTACACTTGGAGACACTAAGTCTCGGAAGTTAAGGGACCTGCCTAAAGTCACACAGCCAGTATATATGGCAGAACCAACTGCATTCAGACCCAGGTCTGCCTGCCTGACTCCGCAGGCTGCCCGGTGCAGGTTTGACAGAGCATCCTTTTATGGGACATCCGTTTTTCTTGTGGTAATTATGTAAAACACTTTTTAGACTAAAGGGAGCAGATACTCCCTGGAATGAAAGCTAACAATTGCACCAGTGACTGAGATGCAACTGGAGATGTCATAGAAGTTTCATGCTCAGGCCCGTGCTTTTCAGGCTCCGTCCATGAAACCTGGCAATGACCTCTTCTCAGACCTCTGCCTTCAGAGGGGTGTTGGCCAAGGAAGTTCTGCTCTGGGACCAGCTCCTGTGTGGACCCTTTCTGAAGGCCAAGGAAGGTGGCCTCTCCACTGTTTGCCATCCCACTGGGTTGCTTGAGAAGTTGCTCTGGGTTCAAGTTTCCAAATTCCCAACAGATACTGATCTTCAAGATTTCAGAATGAAAAATTGGAATTCTTGGGAATTCCTGAAATTATCTTAATCTGTATTTTCATAACTTTACGCATTTTTTAATAAATAAAAATACACATATAGTAGTAGTTATGAAGACCTGTAGGATGTCACAAATATTCTAAACCTAGGAAATACCAGAGAACATGATTGGGTAGTATTCAAATAACAAAATGTTTAAATCTCTAACAAGATGACTCGCACTACACAGAATCATGTGTTTAAATTTAAGGGCTTAATTGTTTCCAAAATTTGTTATTTCTTGAAAGATCATCCATAGAATTTGCATAAGGTATACTCTGTGTATAAACTGTCTAATATTTGTGGGAATGACTCACTGTTAACAGACCACAAATACACCTTTAATATGACAACAGTACCAGAAAGACTGATCAGTCTGTGACCACTTTTGTCCTATGTGCTCCTGGCCCAGGTTCCAGAAATGTCTTCCTTAACCGTGGACTCCACGAGTTAGTGTTTTCTTCTCTTGCTTTCTACTTGATGTCAGCAGATTCCTTCACACCAGGAATGCCTCTGTTTATTATTAAGCATTAATTCTCACAGGAAAATGATAATACTTTTTCCTATTTTCCCAATTTCTTGAAATTCACAAAAACAAAATTTCTGGAAAATGTCAGGAAGGACTTCCTGCGTACATATATTATTCTGGTCTGAGCAGGATTGGCAAGACAAGGCTGATGCAGAAATAATTACCTAGCCCATCTTCCAACCAGTCACTGAAGCTTCATGGTTTCAGGCAGATCAGAGCCAGAAGATCTAGTTATGGGTCCCAGTGCCCCCATCTCCTGGTTGTGAGACATTGGGCAAGTCACTTTACCTCTCTGAGCTTCGATTTAATGAATAGAATGGTGCCTGGGAAGTAATGTACTTGCTTTATGAGGCAGTAGTATAGAAGATTAAAAGTGTGGCTTTGCAGTCAGACTGTCTGAGATTTGAATCCATTATTTACCACCTCTTTGACTTGGGGCAAGGTCTAACCACCCAGAGCACCGTTTTTCTCTTCTGTAAAATGGAAAACCTGATTGATCCCACTTCGTAGGATTTCGGGGGTTTAAGTGAGATCACATATGAAAATTCTTAACACAGAGCATGGCACATTGTAAATGCTCGATAAATATGGGCCAGTGTAGCTGTAATCTGCTGTATCGACCTCACAGGGCAGTTGTGAGGACAAACGGGAGCTTGTGTTGTGCAAGTGCTTTCAAAGCTGTGAAACGGTGTCCACACACTTCTCTTTCCTTCAGAAGCAGATGGCCAGACGCTCCTGGCAGATGTTAGTAGTATTTCCAAGTAAGGGCCCTGAGGGCTCACTCCTATCCACAGAAGGTAGCCGTGTTGAAGAGGAGGTCTCAGCATGGTTACTGGCAAACAGGGTTTAGCTGCAGCCAAGTAGGCAAACTCTGGCGTTGTCTGACTTGGGGTGCACTTGGAAGACAGGGGGATAAACAATTTTTAGGAGCTGGTTTTGGAGAAAAAAACAATGTTGAATGGACCCTTCCTGCTCTATATTTGCTTAATAGGAATTGGAACAGAGGAAGGGGACAGAAATAGAAGGTGGTGAGGAGACTCTGATGATTGTCTAAAGCCCTGTGATTGGCTGAACTTAGGAAACAATCCTATTAGCCAGAACCAGCGCGTCGTGCTGTCTGCGCATGCCCCTCTGGTGCTCATTCATTCCTAGGCTGTAGACCTATTTTGGATCACAGGGCTTTCCAAGATGGTTTTCTGTAATCCTGACTGCGGCCCCATCAAGTGAATACTAGCATGACTCCCATTTTGCAGATGACGGCCTGGCATCTGGGAGATGAGCCCATTGCCCGGGACCTGTCAGCCTGTATGCTGTGGAGTCAGGATTCAGAGAGAGTTCAAGCCCTTACCCCTCACCATTCTGCCTCAGCTAACCAGGAGCTAGACACCGAACTGGGACAGGGAGAAGGAAACACAAATGTAAGGGACTGAGCGCCTAAGTGACTTCCTTCTCATCCCTTCTGTGACAACGCTCTCTCTCCTGAGATCTGCTTTTCCTGGACAGTTTCTTCGCTTCCAGGGATGTTTTTCTCTGCTTAGCCCTTAAGTCCAGGTCTTCTGGGCCCTGTCCTTGGACTCTCTTTTTCTTTTGCACAGGTCTGTGGGGGAGCTTCCTTATACCCACAGCCGAAGCTCCTGGTCGTCTCTTATTTTAATCCAGACTGTCCCTCTGAGCACCCGCCTGATCTAGCCAACTGCCTCCCAATATCCCTCTCACCCCAGGCTCCTGACTGAATGTTTCATTTCTCCCTTAACGTCACCGTCCTCCTGAGCTCCACTTCCTCCTTACTACGGCCTCTTCATTTCAAACACTGGTCACAGTGGTAGGAAATCCAAGCAGCCTTTGTGGACAAAACCTCTGGAATAAGGGCTAGAGATGGACTATCCAATGTGTTTCCTGAGAGCTGCTGGCAGTTTGGGGGTGAACTTGGAAGGTGGAAGTCACCATTTAATCAGCTGCCTGGCAGTGTGCCAGGTCCAGGGACAAGTGGAAGACACATTCGTGAGGGGAACAGACAGGATGCCTGGTTTCAGCAAGCTTTCAGGCTACTAGAGAAAATGGACATTAAGGAATCCTTCAAAAACACAGAATTTTATAAACAGTGCTAAGTATCGTGAAGGGAAGGTTTAGGGAGCTGTGAAAGAACAGAATAGATCTATACTAGGTTGGGGGTCAAAGGCCATTTTCAGAAAGTGACAGTTACCGTAGCCCTGAGGTCTGAGCTGGGAGAAGAGAATTCCAGATAGAGGCAACAGTAGGTGTGCGCACGCGGGCCCGGAGGTGGGAAAGAGCGTGGTATGCTGGGAAAGCTGAGCCACACTGTGTCAACGGAGTGCGCTGGGGCCTGTGGCCGAGACGAGACTGGGCAGGCTGGCTGGGGATGGGGGCAGATGCTCTGTGGGCCATGGTAAGGAACCTGGATTTGACTTTTAATTTGGAAAGAATTTCAAAGTTACCAAAAATATACAAAGGATTCACCCTAATTATTAAAATTACTTGCTCTCTCCCTCTCTATATATTTAATATATAATATATTGAGTTGGCCAAAAAGTCCATTGAGCTTTCTCCATAAAATAAAGGCACATTTTTCATTTTTACCAATGACTTTATTGATTTGGATATTTTGAGTATGTCAGCTGTCTCCTGCGTGGTAGAACGCTGACTGTTCTCAGTTAACATCTCAGATTGATCGCTGTCAGCTTCAGCTGGTCCACCCGACTGTGGAGCATCCTCCAGCATGACAGCACCACCATGAAACTGTGCAAACCAATTTTGACACTTTGGATCAGTCACAGCATCTTCTCCATATACCGCACAAATCTTTTTATTTTTTGCATTTCAGTTTCATTTTTACATTTCTTCGAATAATAAAGCATAATACACCAAAAATGTTGCTTATTTTCTTCCATCTTCAATATTAAAACGGCTGCACAATAATTCACCAATTGCGATGTTTTTTTTTTAATGCACGCTGATATGACAGCTGTCACCATACAATCTAACAAAATTGTTTTGAATGAAGTTAAAGACAACTAAGCACTACCGGACCCGTCGTACGGGTAAAGCCTAATGAACTCTTTGACCAACCCAGTATGTACATGTACTTTTATTCGGAACTTTTGGAGACCAAGTCTCATACGTCATGTTCTCTGCCCCTGCTTATAATGTGTATCTCCTGCCACAGTCCAGTCCAGTCCAGTCACCTACTTTACTAAATTTAACATTGAAGTGAGATGGTATCTAATCACCACCCATTTTGTCAGTTGTCTCAACAGTGTCTTCTATGTAGCATTTTCTCTAGTGCAGGACCCAGTCCAGAAAGGAGGTATTGTATTAAAGTGCCATTTCTTTTTAGGCTCCTTTAATCTGGAATAGTTAGATTTCTTTATCTTTTATGATACTGACATTATGGAAGAATGCAATCTCTCCGTTTCGTAGGGTGTTCCTCAGTTGGGGCTTGTTTGCTGTTTCTCCATTGTTAGATGTGGGTTACGCATGGCTGGCTGGAAGTCCACATGTTATTGTGTCCTCTGAGGACATGGTGTCACATGGTGACATCATTGTGACGCCAGAGGCACACAATGTCCATCTGCTCTTCCTTAGTGATTTTTGTCTGATTTCTCCAGTCTGTAGTTACTATTTTTCCCTTGTAACTGATAGGCAACAAGGAGTTAAGTTACAACCATGCGGATATCCTATTTCATAGATTAGCAAATAGATGAGATTTTAACGTTTACTGATGATTCATGCCTGACACTAGTCCGTTTTTGTCATGATATTTGCAAAATGATGACTTCGACTCCAGCGTTGCCTCCACTGGACATTCTTTTGCCCATTTATTTATATGTTTATTATTAGTAGGGACTTTGAATTTCTATTATTTTCCAAGAATTTTATAACTATTAACCTTAATTATTTCAGTGCCCAAATCATCCCAAATTTTGCCAGTGGAGCCCCTTCAAACTAGAAGCCTGAATTTTATCCGAACTTCAATGCAGTGGGTCAGTAAGACTGCCAGGAATGCTGTGTGAGAACGCATTGTAGGGGCAGAGGCAAGGAGGCAGGGAGACTCATCAGGAGGCTCTTGTGCCGTCCGGGTGGGAGGTGTGGCATACACCAGGGCAGCGACATATGGCATGAAGGAAGGGATGGATGTTCAGGAATGCTGGCGGTAGAATCAGCAGGACTTGGTGGTGGAGTGAATGTGTGAGTGCTCAGGGAGGGAGGAATCGGGAATGACTGGAGTGGCTGGGCGGCTGGTAGGGGCTGTTTCTTGCCCGGGGTGGATGGGCAGAGTAAGGACATCAGTGGGATGGGTTTCTGTTTTGGACAGTTCAGTTTCAGATATCTTTGACATCTAAGTCAAGTACCCAATTTGATATATTGTTTCGGAGCTAGACATAGAAGTCCAGACCAGGAGAAAATTTAGGGGTTGCCACATATGGATGATTTTGATTCTATGGTCCTGGAAAAAATACCATAAGGGGAGAATATATAGAGGAGAGAGAGGGGCCAGACTGGGAATCCCGAGGGAGTTCACTGTTTGGGGGCCTTGAGGGCCTTGGGGGGGGGGTGGTAGCTGACAATGGAGAGAGTTCTGTGGAGGCCAGATCACATGGATCCTGTAATGTAAGGCCAAATCCTGATGTGTGTGGGGGGAACCATTAAAGGGCTGTGAATAGAGTGACAGGGTATGATTTGAATTTTAGCAAGATTGTTCTAGAAAGATTTGACAGTCATGCAAAGATGGAGGGTTGTGGCAGAGACTGGTGCTATGGTTCTTTCTAAGTTCATCTGCTTGCCTCTTGCCACTGGAGATAGCCCAGATGAATCCCTGTGCCCGGAATGCCCTCTCCTTGTTCATCTGGGCACAAGCATGATACTCGAAACATCTGCCTCAACTGCACTTACCCGCCCAGGTAATGTGGCCACAAACCCCCATCTCCCTGCCTCATTTTGGTTGAAGCCACACGACTTGCATCTTGGACCTTTTCCCAGCTGGTTCAATGTAGGTGTGAGTGTGCATGGGCTGGTCCCTGGGGTTTGCAGTAGTCTGTCTGGGGACCATGGTCCTTTGCCTCAGTATGCTTCGAGTTCTTGTGGTCTCTGGCACCCAGGCACCTGCCCTTTCAAACCTGTATGTTGTCTCCCAGTGCATTCTCTGCCTAGCGGGGGTGGTGCCGTGCAGGAGAACTGCAGTCTGGCTGGAGGGTGTCTACAGTCCATGTGGAGACACAAGTAACCAAAGGGAGAACTTCTAAGAGATCAGAGAAAGGGGCAGATGCCCTGGAAGCCTAGAAAAGGGACAGTTGTTTCTAGTTGGAGAAATCTAGGGAAGATCCCTGGAGAAGGTGCCATTTGAACCAGGCTTTAAAGGTAAAGAGGACTATTTTCTATTTCACAGGAAAAATATTTAATTATTCAGTGGAAAGGAAGAAATAAGAAAAAAAAATCAAAGCCCCACTTCCTCATTTTATTGGCATTGTCAACACGGTCATTACTGCATAAATATGTCATCAGGCAGACACTTCATGGTTAGCTCTCCTGGTGTTGGAATAATTCATTTCAGACCTCATGACATTGACTTGGGGGTTGGGGGTTGTGGCTTGGCAGCGGGATCAGACGCAACTAGGGACCAAGTACAACTCAGGAATCAGTGCTTGAGCCCATCCAACTCATTCTTTCATTCAGCGAATGTTTACTAGGGACCCACTACACCCCAGGCTCTGAGGACACAGTGATGACCAGGACATGCTTCCTGCCATGAAGAGCTCAAGTCTAATAAAAAGGGAGTCACACCCAGAAAGGATTTATTGTAGAGGACATGTAGATGCCACCATAGAAGCACGGGATGTGTAAGATGTGGTGCTGACAGAGAAAGGAGCTGAGGCAGCTGAAGCCTGGGGAGTAGATGGGCACAGCAAGCAGAGAGTGGGCGGAGGGCACACGTCAGAGGACCATGTTCACGTGGAGCATGGCTACATACTTCTCTGTCCATAGGCTGGAGGGGACATCTTTCCTACTCTTAGGCTTCTGGGTGTGTGTTTTTTTCTGTTTTCTATTTCAAATATTTCCTTTCTCCCTTTAGGAAGGGCATTTTTATACACTTTTTCAAAATATCAACTTGCATGCTTAATTCACTCATTTTATTTTTCTTTTTGACACTAGAAACACTTAATGCTTGTTAATTTTACCTCTGCAGATAGCTTTGACTATATCCTATTTTTTTATTATTTTCTAAATAGTTTTTTATGGTCCTAAGGGTAATTTGAGATGCTGTTTATGTGTTTCAATTTCTAAGTGGTGTGTTTTATATTATTGTTAGTTGAATTGCATTTTGATTAAAGACTGACTTCTAGAATTTTCACTTTTCAAAATTTACCAAAATATTTTCTGTGGCTTACTATTTATTGAACTTTGTCACTGTCCACGAAACTTGAAAAGAAGGTATACTATTTGTTTTCAGGGTAAACAATTTTATGTTCATATCTTCTATCTGTCTCTATTTATTTTTGATTACTTGTTCAGAAAATGTGTTAGAATATTTCCAATAAAACTGTTTCTCCTGTTGCTCCTTGTATTACTAAATGTTTGATTTCATGAATCTTGGGTGTTATTTAACACATAAGACATTAAACCATCCTGGCTCCGTGGCTCAGGAGGTTGGAGTGTGGTCCCGTCCACCAAAAGGTTGTGGGTTCGATCCCCAGTCAGGGCTCATGCCTAGGTTGCAGGTTTGATCCCGGTTGGAGTAGGCCCAGGAGGCAACTGATCAATATTCCTCTCTCACATTGATGTTTCTTCTCTCTCTCTCTCTCTCTCTCTCTCTCTCTCTCTCTCTCCCTCTCTCAAATCAATAAACATATCCTCGGGTCAGCATTAAAAGAAATTAAACCCCTTGACATTATCTGAGGTGGCAGCCGCTATGACAGCGGAGAAATGAGGCAGAAGCAGAAAGGAGACCTCAGCCCTGCTGAGCTAATGATGCTGACCATAGGAATGTTATTCAACTAATTGAAGCCCATGAACAGGGGAAAGACATTGGTCTAAATGAGGTGAAAACCAAGACAGCTGCCGAATATGGCCTTTCAGCACAGCCTCGCCTGGTGGATATCATTGTTGCAGTCCCACCTCACTAAGGAAAGTGTCCTAGTCCCCAAATTAAAGGCAAATCCCAAAGCTCTTGTGGCAGTGATGAGCAAACCCCACAGAAGTCCACACATCAGTTTTACAGGAAATGTGAGGTCTGCCCGGAAAAAGTCCAGCCATTGTTAATGTAACGAGAGCAGTTTGCAGGACATTGATGTGACCTGGCGGTCAAGGAGAGTGGACTGGAATGCGCATGCGTGAACAGTGACCACTTCACTGCACTCGTCAGTGGGGGTAGTAGACACCATTAAGTGAGTGAGCATGTGTACTGTGTGGCTATTGCATTCAAAATGACTGAGTGAGTAGAGCAACGAATCTGCATCAGATTGTGTGTTAAGCTTGAACATTCCTCTGTGGAAACTATCTGGATGATTCAGAAGGCTGCAGCTGCGGGCAACTGGTGATTGGCAGCTTCATCACGACAACACACCCGCTCATGCATCATGTCTTGTGCAGAAGTTTTTGTGAAACAGCAAATCACCCAGGTGACTCAGCCCTCTTACAGTACAGATTTGACACCCTGCAACTTCTGGCTTTTCCCAAAACTAAAATCACCTCCAAAAGGGAAGAGAGTTCAGACCATCAATGAGATTCAGGAAAATGCAACAGGGTAGCTGGTGGCGATTGAGAGAACTGGGTGAAGTCCCAAGGTGCCTACTTGGAAGGGGACTGAAGTGTCATTGTCCTATACACAATGTTTCTTGTATCTTGTATCTTCTCCAGTAAGTGTCTCCATTTTTCCTAGTACATGGCTGGATATCTTCTGGACAGACCTTGTATCTGTGTACTGCCCTGATGGACCTGATTCAGATTTTGAATATTCAACCCAGTCTTACACTGGATATAAGCCAACCTCCATGCTAGCTATCTGTGCTAGATACAACCCTTATCTCCAGAAAGACATGGAATAGAACAGTTAAAACAATTTGGCCACAGTGTGGATAAAGCAGATTTATTATGATGGGTGGAATGTTTATGGCCCTTCCAGAAAAACACAGATTACTTTATTTGAAACTTACATGATACCTCATCCCGACATACCTCCAACAATATCTGTGAGGCAGTAAAGTGGTCTGAGACGGGCGTCACGAAATGTATTGGGGTTACTATTATAACCAGACCTGATTCTCGCATGAAACAGCATTTAAGTGACACGTTGGCCGATGGCTGTGAGAGGCTGGAGATTTGGAGTCTCTATGAAGATGTGGCCAGAGATACCAACAGGGGCCACATGGGAAGGCAATATGTGAGTCATTTCACCTGGTTTCAAAGATCCTGGTTTCGAAGCTGTGGCTCATATGATGCCTGCTCTGGTGAGTGTGGGAATAGAGAGAGATACTGAACAGTTCACAGAGTTTTTGAGAACTCCGCTTTTCAGCCTGATGGTTTAATACTTTACTGTTCCCTGGGGATTCATGGGACTGAACTTTATGACCTGTGGAAACCAGGAAGATGTGAGTTATTCTGCTAGGGACCTGATCAGATCGGTGGCTTGGATCCTTGCCCCTGAGCCTCCAGGGATTCCAGTGTCCCGAGCGCAGAGAGATACTCCATTGCCCTTAGCTTAGGAGTCGAGCACAGTCATTTGAGAGAGCAGGCATTTACAAGAATGAAAGACCTTAGAATACAGTGTCGAGATGTGAGAACCAGAGAGGCTGGAATTCAAGAAATTCATCACACAGTACAGCCAAGCCAGGTTGAATTGGTAAGGAGAGAGTATGCTGCAAATGGTGACTAAGAAACATTCTTATCACATGAAGACCCAGATCAAGACATTTTGATTGGCCTCCTGCGATTACAAAAGTGTTTGGAGGAAACCTCACATTTTGAATTGGTTGGAAGTGTTTCCATAGTCCAAGAGCTGCAGGTATATGGAAGTGTGGTCTCTGTGAGCAGTCAGTACTAAATCTCAGCACCAGGGCTTTGGCAAGCTGCTGATGGAGGAAGCAGAAAGAATAGTTAAAGAACAAGCAAGGATCTGGGAGAACAGCAGTTACATAAGGGGTTGGCCCCAGGCATCACTCCAGAAATACTAGCTACAGATTACAAGGCCCACACATTGTAAAGACACTAAAATAATAGCCACACCAGTCCACCTTCATGCAGTGTCCTCCCTGGCAGGAAACAGAGATTCAAGATATCTTGAATATTCAACAGGGAGGCTTAGCAAAGCAAATGTACCTACCCTGAGCCCTTGGCAAGAAGCTTCACCCCCGTCCTGCTGCTGCAGTTTGGAAACTGCTTTCGGGGTGGTACCAGCAAGTGGTGACCAAGCACCCAGCCTCTGGCTCTCAGAGCTCCCGCACCATCCTCTCCTACGTGTTCTCAAGAAGTCACCTCAGTTTTCAGGGCTTAAATCATATAGCCACTTTCTAAATTTTGCGTGAGGAAAGCAAGTGACTTACTCAAACACAGTGACTAAAGCAAAGTAATAAACTCATTGGATAACATAATTAATGAAATAAAACTAGTTGTTGTTATTTGAGGAATAAAAAAAAAGAAATTAAGCCCTTTCACTCTTAATTACACTTTTCAGCAAGGGAGGTTAAGAGCTCACATTCTAGAGTCAAAACACCTCGGGTTCAAAGCCCAGCTACACCACTTATTGGCTTAAATTCCTTACCCATGAGACAGTAATTCAGGGGGATAAAGAGGGAGAAATTGTGAAAACTGTAATAGCATAATCAATAAAATATACTTAAAAAATAATGGCATCTCCCTTGTATAATTGTTGAATTAAAGAAGATGATAATGTAAAGCATTTAGAATGCTGCTTGGCACATGGTAAATGTTCAATAAAGCTATAATTTGCTCTTACAATCATTGTTATGTTGCCTGGCTAACCATTCCTGGCATTTGAAACCTCTGCTGTGGAAGTAGAAAAGGTTTTAGGAACCTCTTTCTTTTTCTCTATCCAAGACACATTTGGTAAACAGAATGCCTCATGTAGAACATTAGAAGTCATTGTGGAAAACAGGAAGGTAAAAACAGCTGACAGTTTCCCAACATGCACACACACAATGACACACGTTCATTTTGATAGTGGGATCACTGAGTCAGCGCTTGCACTGCCATGGGAGTGTTAGTAGCATGCTCCAACTTTGCATGGGACTGGGGAAGGTAGCGTGGGAGGGAGAGAAGGAGGCTCAAGCTTTCCCTAGATGTTTTATTAAATACTGTGACCACCATCACCCACCTCACTCCCCAATCCTCAGATTCTTTTTACCAACAAGGTGAGCCTGGATTCTATGTTTCTCTGCCAGTAGCTTACACCCACAACCTTCACAGGCTTGCTCTTGGACACTGGTACCACTCCACCCATGGGAACTTTTATGTCCCTGTGCCCACCTTCCCCCAGAGGGACTTATAGCCATGACTAGTATGTAAAAGCCCGGTTCCTTCTCCTGAAGTAAGGCAAACTCCAGAGCTGTTCACACACTTGCTAGGCTTCTCTGCACACTTGCCAATGTGCCTATTTCACTCCCTTATTGTTTGTATAGTATTGAAACTAAGTTGACAATAACTACCTAAACTACATTTTTTTAAGTTTAAGATGGTTATTGTAACCCCAAGGTAACTACTAAAAAATAATTTTAAAGTATACATAAAGGGAATCAAAATAGTATACTATAAAAAAATC